>JAOQMM010000008.1:4914594-4933439 GCA_027563515.1 Erythroxylum platyclados | reverse complement strand
CACTATCTATGGTAATGATAATCATTCCCTCCTCTTAACCAACCATCAACATTATAATGATTATATCCATTCCCATTATTCACTATATTCATTCCCATTTCCATTCTCATTCCCCTGTTTGAACCAACCGCCCCCTAATTATGTATTTGATGATTTTAGTGACAATGTCAGAGAGTGGTGATGGCACTAGAGATGGGTAATAATCTCCCGAAACTAGAGAGAAGAAAAATGAAGAAGATGCTTTAGGCATTTTGAATCATAGCTTGAACCGTCCGAGTTAAAACTTTAGGCTCTGTTTGGTTGAGGGGTTCATAGTGGAATGAGATGGAACGTAAGACAATTTCATCTTTTAGAAGGAGGTTTTATAATGGAATGGAATGGAAACGGAGGGTTTCGGAAGTTTTCGGTTTACATTCTATTCCATTCCATCCTTACAGTAAAAATCACAAACCCCTCGAATCGGGGGGTTTGCGACGGGGGGTTTGTGATGGAACGTAAACCTCCGAATAGAATATAAACTGATATATATATATATAATACCTAATATATCCTACCGCAAGGCAACAGGCATCGGCAATCGATTTTAACAGAAACAGCAGTAGACGAGTGCTCATTGTTGAACACTCGTTCACCAACAACCGACATGAGCACTCTGTACAGGAAAACAAAGCAAGTCACAGCAAAGCAAGTCACGGCTGTGACAAGTCACGTTACTTGCAAGACTTGCTATATTTTTTTATAAATAAAAATATAAATCAAATATTTTTAAATATAAATCAAATAAGATAGAATAATATTTAATGTAATAAATTTTATTAAATAATTAATAATAATATTTTTATATAATTAATAATAAATTGTGTGGAAATATTATATAAGCGTATAATAGTCATTTATTATACATTACATTTTATTTCATCCATCTTCCAAACAACATTTCACTACATTACATATAAATCATGTTATCCCTCCCAAATAACGTTTCACTATATTACATTTCATTTTATTATAAACTATTCCGTTCCGTTACATTAATTAATATTCAACCAAATAGATTCTAAAAGTATGGGCAGTTCAGGGCCTTTAAACTGTGAGCGAAGTTTGAGTACATAATTTTCACACTTTACTGTAAGTTTCTCTAACTCGACTTGCTTGCATGTGGCAATTGAAAGAGATAAGAAAAGTTTAAATATACACTAAAGTGAAATAAATACAAATTACCATCGATATTATCTTGACACTTATGTTGAGAGTCTTAATTTAACTGACATGTTGCAATTAAAAACACTTGCCATACAAATAGTTTTCTTCTATCGTTTGTCTTTCGAGTGGTTCAATTGATGATGCACTTTGACTAACAACATTGAAAAGTCAAATAAAACAGCAAACAGTATTGAAGTCGACCGGTCACTTGAATCGGGAAGTTCAATTCACTACTCAACATCAACATCAACATCAACTCAAATCATATCTTATTGGACAAAAGAAGAGCAGAATAACCACCGAGCATTGTAGTTCAGTGGTAGGGGCTGATCTACGTTTAAATAAAGTTAGAAATTTGACTTCCGCTTGTGAATGCAACAGTGTTAAATACTTGGTAGTAATACTTTATCGCCCTTTGAAATCCTACCTAATACGAGCGGGGACTAGTCTAAATATAATATTGACTTAAAGGTATCACCGATCGTTCAAGCCTACTTAAAACACCTCGTAAACAACTAAAAAATAAAAAGAAGAGCAAAAAAAAGTGGGAAAGGTCGTACCTAAAGGTAAAGTGTGCTTTATCATATATAGCAATTTGACACGTACAGTTTAGCTAGGCCTCAAAATAGAGACGTTAAAGGGTGTAGAAACATAATTAGAAACGCTAAATGCAGCTAACCAAATTGACTTAGGAGACTATGAAAGTCATATAAAGGGTCAGCAAAACATCACGAGACGTTGAGATGAGACACAAAGCTGCTAAACAATCGTGGCATTCAACACTATGGGCTATGTTTAAAGTTCCCTGTGAAACCAAAGCTTACTTCTAATGACTCAATTATGAAACAGTATCATATGTTGTGGAAAGGAAGAGGCCAACAAAGTCATTAACCGATAACCACAGACGAGGAATGGCTCATGTCGAATTCAAGTAGATCGGAACCGACACAGTAGAACAAGAAGAAAAGTGGCTGAAAGTAAGTATGGATAGTAGAAAATGTTTCTCTATTAATAAAAAAATGTTGCACCATTTTAGAATATTTATTTAATCTTTAAAAATTGAAAAAGGCATCATATATATAATTATATAAAATATTAGATTTAAAGACTTTTTTATCTTTAAATAGTTTATTTTTTGTTCATAGTTTATTATCAATTAATTTAAATTGTTATGTTGCTAAATAACTTTTTTTTTAAAATGTCATTTATACATTATTATATGCCTTCAAAATTTTAAGAATATTCAATTAAAGTTTTAAATTATATAGTAAATATTACATAATAAAATTTTAAAAATTTATGAACAAATTGACTTAGATAAGAGTTATATTATTCATTTCTATAATATTAAAAAAAATTAAGCATTAGGTGTTATTTTATTAAATATGTTAATATTTTGTTCTGACCATCATTCCTAAACTATATTTTTATGCAACTTAAATACTCGACAAGTTTTCAGTTGGAAAGATGACCAAGTCTTTTCACACCTTGCTTTTCAGAAACAAAGGTAATTGGTTGCCAAGATTTGAAGGCATGCTTCTTTTGACTTTTGAGGCACTTTTGGCTAGTGACTTGTACTTCATCTATGTTTAGGCATTGTGCTTGTACAGGCCCTGCAGTCTTGTGAATAACGTAGATGGGGACTACTCTCAATATCATTACCAATCCATCTGGAATCTGGATAGCTCATTAATTCCTTAACTAATTAATAATTCACCAATTGATTGCTCTGTACCACCGAGGAACTCAATTGAGTAGTAAAGAGACAAGAGTGTCTTCTGTTGATTACAAAACATCAAGTTTCAAGTATTCATCTAGCTTCAGATTCTAGCGAGTGGTGAGGAAATAAGGCAGGAGATATTTATCCGAAACAAACTTAATTACACTGTAAGATGGACAAGTACTGCATCTGATCATTGAGTACAAGAAATAAAAGGGACATAGAAGCTTTTCAGTGCCACAAGCAAGATAATGATTGAGGACAACTTTCTAATACATGGCACAGTTGAAGCTTCCAGTAATTTCACTTCTGATAAATGGAAAATGCCATAACAATCACAAATTTTCACCAATAGGTGATGAAATAAGCTTCAGCAAGTATTACTACAACTTGGGAAAAATTGTTTTTTGTAAGAAATTGGCTTGCATCTCATATACTGCTTGTGTTGGATGAATGCAATCCCAAAATACAAACTGAGAAGCATTTTGACATGGTGGTGCATCTGGGGCGCACAAAATCGATCCTCCAGATTTAGTACCGCCACAGCACCCTTGCTTTGAGTCCACAAAGCCTGGAATCATATATCAACCTTAGCAATTCTGTAACATCGTAAGCATAGCAAACGACAACCATATTATGAACTTACCGTATTTGTTGGGATAATTGATAATGTCGAAAAGTAAGTTGTAGAAGTCAGCGTAGAGAAGTTTACTCCCTGGAAGATTTGGCTGTAATCGGGGCAACAGCTTTTCAAGCTTCACATTGTAAGATTGAGCATCTGAGTTCTGATCCTGTAAACACTTTCCAAACTCCGCCGGATTCTTTAATTTGACTTCGATTTGGACTGGGATGCAACCAATTGGAGGCAGTCCATTTATTATTATTGTACGGCAACCGAGAACATATAATTCCTGTTACTCTCACAAAATAACTTAATTATGTACAGAATATATCAATTAAATTTTATTTCAAAATGAAAATAACTAAAAATTATTAATGTCTTATTTGTTAATTAAGCGGAATTTAATTAATATAACAACAAAAGTGTTTAAATATTTAAAAATATGAAATAGATAACATTGTTAAACTATGTAGAGTAATTCATATTATATTTTCCATAATGTCATGCACGTTGAAAACACTCAAGTACGAACAATCTTCAGTGGAATCATATATATATATAAGAGAACAGAAGTAGAAGATGCGAAGCTACTCGCCTTAATGAAGAATTTGATCTTGTTCTGTAAAAAATCTTGATACCCATTCACATCAAACTGAAGCCTCCTGAGGGGAAGATCATAGAAATTGAAAATCCAGTCGTTAGTTCCTGCACTGACGTACACCAAAGCACCACCAATGATATTCGCAGCCTCTTTTTCTCCAACAACTCGTTTAACTCTTGCTATATACTTCTTAAACGATTCTATTTGCCTTGAAAATGGAATCACGTTCGTTGTAAGTGTGGTCGAATCATCGTATCCTGAACCAGCCGACGCAAAGTTAACACCCGTGATGAGTTCTTTGTCGTCTAGGTTTGGATCCAAGAAAGCAGGAACAGTGTATTTAATCCCCAACTTTGATGCAACAAAGTCAGATGTGAGTTTCCCGTTTGAGAATCTTCCTGTTGGCAGATGAGCTGGAAAGTCCTGACCGTAAGGGCGAAAATCAGCTTTCATCCATGTGTTGATATAATTGTTGTTGCCGGAGTCCACCGTAGAGTCGCCGAAGACAAGAATAGCTGAGAACTTTGGTGTTGTGTCACGGCAGGTCGCATAAGAGAATGATGAAATGAGAAGGAGCAACAAAATCATAGTGGTGATGATATTTGCCATTGATATTTGTCAGAAAAACTCTTATTGTTGGAACTCTTCCTAACATGGGTTATTTATAGGATAAATTTTACAGATTTTAAATATAATTTTTATAAAAACATAAGATTTATAGTTGATAGTTTGCAATCGTACAACCAAAATTGAAAAGTAGTATAATAAGTCATTTATGGGTTGAGGACATGTTAATGACTACTTTGGTTTATTAAGTGCAGCTATTGAACTTAAATGAAATTTCCATATTACTTTACGCGTTACGCCATAACAAAATTCAACCAAAGATATTATCTTTCATATGTAAGAACTTAAGTGCTAACGTTGTTATAGTTATTGAGTAATGCATTCAATTTTGTTGGTAATACTACTTTTTGTAGAACGAGTGTGATGACTTATGCTCAAGAAAATTATCTTTTCAATTATAAATACCATAAATTTTATTGTATTTTATTTTATTTTTTCTTGCTCTTATTTTATTTTATGACACAAGATGTTCTTGAAGATTAAAATTAATTTAAAATATAAACAAATAAGAAGCTCTATTTTAGAAAAATTATCTTTCTTAATTAATTTTTAATTTTTTGTCAAGTAATTGTGTAGAAAAAATTAATAAAAATTTGGAGATATTATGAACAAATATGTACTGTAGGATAATTTAACTTTGCTATAAATATCTATGGGCACAGTTAGGTAGAGCATCAAGTTCCGAGTAAAACAAATAAAGTTATTAAAAGTTTTTTTTTATCTTTAAGTTTGTATTAATTGAAGTGTAAAAGTTTTATTATAATTTTTCAATGTTAATATATTGGAACTAGATTTAATATAGCAATATGGTATACTAAAATCAAAGAGCTTGAAGAGAGGAATGAATGATGCAAGAATCAGTTTGATTAAAATTTGAAAGTGCCAACAATGACCATCGAAAGTTTGTTGCCTAAAATTGAGCTAATTAACTTATCAAATTAAGTTGAGTTAGAAGTGAGAGCTGACTTAAACCAAGCTAACTAAACAAGTTGTCATAGTTGTTGATCAAGCTATTGACTTTTGGATCTTTAATCAAAAAGTTGATCAAGTCACTTTTAAGGATTTTCAATGTTTCAATTTCATTCGTGCAGTCATAATTTTTAAAATCTCCCTTAATTTGAAGGTATGGCTAATGGTGAAATATCCTTACAAGTTTCAATACTAAAAAATGACAATTATGATAATTATAGTATAAAATAAAGGCATCGGTAGGTGCAAATGATGTTTGAGAAATTGTAAAAGAAGGTTATAATGAATCAAAGAATGAGGCCATTTTAACCATAACTCAAAAGGATAGCCTGAAAGATTTAAGAAAGATAGATAAGAAAACTCTTTATCTCACCTGTCAGTCATTAGATGATGATAGATTTGAGAGAGTATCAAATGCAACTTTTGCTAAAGAAGCATGGGAGAAGCTTTAAACATCCTATAAAGGAGAAGAGAAAGTGAAAAAAATTTATATTTAAGAGGTGAATTTGAATCTCTAAATATGAAAACATAAGAGTTTTTCCAATTGTTTCTATAGAGTTCTTCTTATTATAAATCAACTAAGAAGAAATGGTGAAAAGATAGAAGATTTAAGGATTATAAGAAAAGATACTCCACTCGTTAGATTCAAAAATTGAACATGTTTTTATGAGAATAAAAGAAACTAATAATTTGGAAGAAATTAAAATTAAGGAACCTCTGAGGTCACAACAAGCTTATGAAGAGAAATAAAAAAAGAAGTAAAGGATAGGTGAATATCTCCTTAAGATATAATTTAAGGAAAAACATGAAAATCAAAGTAGTCAAAGTAGGGGAAGAGGATGGCTTCATAAATATTCTTATAAGCATGTTCTCAATATCAAGATTAAAGAAGGAGATATTCTGACTGCTTGTACGTGGATGATATGATTTTTACTATTAGCAATCCAATTTTATTTTATGAGTTGAAAAAAGGGCTAAAGAATTCAAGATGGCATATATATATGGTCTATAGCTTACTACCTTTGAATTGAAGTCAAGCAATAACAAGGAATTTTCATCTCATAAGAGGGCTACACAAAAGAAATTCTCAACAAATTCAACGTAGAAAATCCTAAGTCAATAAATACACCTCTGGAAGTCAGGAGTCAAAATTTTACAAGTATAAAAAAAGTGAAAGTGTGGATTTAACTCTTTTCAAGAGTTTCATTGGAAGTTTATGCTATCTGACTTATACGAGGCCTACATTCCTTATGCAATTTAATTAGTCAGAAATTATATGAAAACTTCAATAATAACACACTTCAAAGGTGAAAAGAGAATTATTTGCTACTTAGGTACAATTAATTTTGTTATGTTTTGATAATTACAAGCTTACTGAATTGAGTGCTACTGATTGCGTAGAGACTTATATGATTGAGAAGTACCACTAGATTTATGTTTTTCTTAGGAGATATTGCTTTTACATATATGCCTAAAAAGTATTCCATTGTTACTTTGTTTACTTGTAAAGCGGAATATGTAACAATTGTCTCATGTGTTTGTCATGTAATTTGGCTGAGAAATTTGTTGAAGGAGCTTATTTCGATACAAGAAGAGCTAATGAAGATTTATATCGGTAATAAATTAAAAATATCTTTATAGAAGAATCGATTATAGTTCATTATCAAATTAAGTAAATTGATACTCGTTGTGTTATATAAGGGAGCGTATTTCAAGAAAAGATGTGAAATTAGAGTTTATTAAGTCTCATAATCAAGTTGCTGATATTTTTATTAAACCATTTAAGTTTAAAGATTTTGTAAGGATAGAAGTATGCTTAATGTTATAAATCAAGTTTAACGGGGTTCGCGGGTGGGGAGGGGGGGTGATTAAACTTGATTTTGGTTGAAAATAAAGTCCAAAAAATAAAAAGCCCAATTTTTAGAAAAACTATCTTAATTAATTCTTCAAGATTATTTCACAAGTTTTTAGAAAAACTATCTTAATTAATTCTCCAAGATTATTTCACAAGTTTTCCAAAACTAGGTAACGTGGCAATGGTTGATGATAATGAAACAAACTGTGTGGAGAACATTAAAAGAGATTAGGAGATGTTATGAACAAAGGTGTAGTGTAGGATGATTTAAATTTGCTATATATATATATATATACACCCACGAGTCCATTTAATTTGTGCATCAAGTTGTGAAAAAAACAAATAGAGTTATTAGAAGAAAAGAGTTTCATAGCTCAAGTGTGAGAGAGATATATAAAAGTTGTAATGAGGAGGTGAAATAAAACTATCTTTACTTTTATGAATAAAGACAATGTGATTTTAGCTATCAAGCGAACATATTTAATTTCTTTCCTCAGGAAGAGAAAATACCAATATATCAGCCAAAAGAATCTCAACAAGTGACTTTATTGACTTCACCAATATCAACAACTCATGAAAGTTTACTACCATTATTCTTAAAATAAAGAATGGAAGAAAGCACAACAAGTCTTTAAGATCTTTATGAAGTGACAGAGAGACTTGAGAATCTACCTCCTTTATGTCTCTTTTTTTTTATTAGGAACCAGTGAATTCCAAAGAACCTACATAAGATGAAAAATGGAGGAAGCCTATAAATGAAGAAATCAAGTTCATCGATAAGAATGACACTTGGGATCTTACTACTTTCCTTGAAGGTCATAATGTAATTGGTCTCAAACGGAGCTGTAAAATAAAAAGGAATGTTAATAAAGAGATTGAAATTCCTTGGAAATTAACTCTCATCCTTGATTAGTTCTTATGGTTTTGATTTTCTTATCTACTCTCTTTCTCTACTACAACTTTGAGCTTTTTAAAAGCTTTAAAAACTTTTAATTTATGCTTAAAAATGTATACTTATGTTTTTCTTGAAAAATCATTGAAAAGGAGAAGAAAGTAATTGCTTTTACTTAGAGAGCTCGATGTGAACAGTCCATAAACATCTACGTATATAAGCTCTAGTGATTTCGTAGCTCTTAAATTTATCTTCTTTAGAAAACTATTTTTGAATTATTTTGTAAGACACACTTCGCAAAGGTAGTCAGGATGATTGATTTGAGGCAATGCTTTCATTGTTTGTTTCTTATATAGTAATTCTAAGCTCGTAAAATTGAGACGTCTAAATTGAAGATGATACAACCATGATGCATCCTTGTCACAAGACTTTAGACATTTTACAACATGATTTTGTATGTTGAGTAAGAAAATTCTATTCTTTGACATTAGAACTTTGATGATGATATTATTCTTATCATATCTTATAAAAAGATTAAAATTTTTCATATGAATATCATAACCTTTCTCTAAGATTTTTCCTAAACTCAATATGTTACATTCATGCTAGGTAAAGCAGATAAGAATTTACCTTTCCCTCTCACCACTACTTTGCAATCCTATCTAAATGAGACATTACCATTTTCTAATTGATTTAACTTTACAAACATACTTCTTCTGCCACACATATGATTGCTTACACTAGTATCAAGGTACCATGCATTCTTTTGATTACAACTATTATCATTTTATGCTAGAAAATGATCAACTCTCTTGTCGATCTTTTCCTCCTCAATGTTGACTGTCTCCTCAATTTTATTTGGAGCTTTATATTTTGAAGCATAGTGGCCAGACTTATGATCGTATTCATTTTAATTTTTGTTATACCTCCTTCTACATTTTGAGTTATAATGGCTAGGCTTATGACAATTTCAGTATTTACTTGAGAATAGTTGCTTCTTGTGTTTGTATTGCCTCTTCCTCGACCCCTAAATGAGCTCTCTCCTTTTTTATAATTATTTTTGAAACGTAATCCACAACCATAGCTTCCACCTTATCCTCAACCTCTTCCTTTACCTTGGCTATTTTGATTTTCACGCTTTTCATTGACTTATATCTTGAGGAGTTATCTAGTTATCCCTTACTTATTCTTATGTTTCTTTTCATAGGATTGTAGTGGTTTAAGAAGTTGCTCAATTCATTTCTTCCAAGTTTTTGGTTTCTTTTATTATTATAATAATGTGTTCAAATTTTGAGTCTAGTGAGCAAAATATCTTTTCCATAATCCTTATATATATTCTTTCTTCTCACCAACTAAGAAATATCTCAATATAAATAATCATAAACAAACTCAAATGCTTTCTATTTAGATATTCAAATTCACCTCTTGATGTTTGAATACGCACCTTGTTCACTTTCCCTTTTCCTTTGTAGGATGTTTATAGTTTCTTCCATGCTTTTTGGAAGAAGTCGTATTTAACACTTTATCAAATCTAATATCATCTAATGATTAATAGATGAGATAGAGAGCCTTCTTGTTTCTCTTTCTGAAATTGTTCAAGTTATCTTTTTGAGTTATGGTTCAAGTGACCTCATTCTCTCACTCATTATAGCCTTCCATCACAAGTTTCTAAACATCATATGCATCCAATAAAGCCTTCATTTTTATACTATAATTGCCATAATTATTATTTTAAGTGTTGGAACTTAGAAAGATATTGTACAAGTAGCCATATCTTTAAATTGAAAGAATTTGAAAATTTTTGTTGCGCGAATGAAAACAAAACGTTGAAAAACCTTAGAAGTGACTTAGTCAATTTTTGGTAAAATATCCAATAAGTCAATAATTTGGTCAATAGTTATTATGGCTTAGATAATCAGCTTGGTGGTTAGTTAAAGGCTCAATTCAGCTCAACTCACTTTTGACTCATTAGCTTAGTGAGTTAACAATTTTAAGCAACAAATTTTTGGTGACTATTGTTAGGTGCTTTCAAACTTTGGTCAGACTGATTCTTATGTTATGGTATTCCTCTCTTCATCCTCTTCGCTTTGGCATACTACGTTATCATATTTCAGTTTGATACTAATTTGTTAACATCAAAAGAATGATACAATAGAAATTTTATACTTCAATTCACTTAACACAAACTTAATAAAAATAATTTTTTGACCTTCTCAGTTCAAACCTCACACAACTCTCTTACACTTGAAATATATAATTTTTTTTTCTAATAGCTCTATTTTTTTTCTCACAATAAGATGCTTTACCTAAATGTATTCATAGATATTTATGGTAAATTTAAATCATCCTATACCATACAATTGTCCATAATATCTCCTAATCTCTCATACAATTTGCTCCATTATCATCAACTGTATAACTAATGGGCCTTGCTTATTTTTAAAAAAGCTGATAAAAATTTAGAAAATTGATTAAGTATGATACTTTTTTTTAGAAATTAGGCTTATTATTTTTTTGCACTTTGTTTTAGACCAAAATCAAATTTAACCTTCAACATCATGATATTGTATGAATAACTTTGACGTTGTTTGAATTTCTAAAAATAATGCAAATAAATCTAATTAAATGTAAAATGTTTTATCTTACACTTATGATTATTGGATTTGTTTTTTAAAAATTTTTAAGTATTTTTGAGAATATGATAAGTATATTATTCAAATATTATAAGTTATCAATAATTGATGATCCAATCATCTTTCGGCCCGTCGAACCCTTGACGATGCTTAAAGGACTTTCACTTCATTCAATTTATAATGTTGCCTTAATATCATACCAAACATAGCAACAAATCTTTAATATTATGTCAAGCAAAGTACATTTATTCACAAACTTCTCCACTCCGGTCAGTTAATTACCTCCTACTCTCTTACCATCCATCAAATGAACACTTAACCTACCACAAACTATAAACATTTTACGTCAAAGAACCATTATTATGCTGATTCTTATAGGTATATTGTCGTATCTAAACTCAATTAGTTGTTGGGTACCGAAATTTGATCAATATTGGGTTGGGTTGTATAACCTTAAAAGGTAGCAAATGTACTTGTTTACTAATTATGATCGTTAGAATATAGAAATTGAAGGGAATACTTATCCACAAAGGTGCCTAAATGATAAAGAAGGAGATGTTTGTTTGTTTGAGTTTTCTTTTTTAGTTAATGTATCTAAGACATGTGGAAAGTTATACCCACCCTAAATGAGCTTTATTGGTAAGATTATTATTTTTTTTAATTTTTTTTATTTATTACTTAAAATTTACAAATGTGGTTTTGTGTTGATCATTATACATAGTTTGTGCTTAAAAGCTAACTTAATTGATGAACTTTATCTTTCGATAAATATTCTCTTTTATCAATAATATTCCATACAAAAACTATCAAGGTTCGGTTTATTTCTAAATAGGTAAGATTAACTTTCATCTATCATAAATTACATAAAATATATTTTCCAAAAAAAACATAAAAGATAAGGGATACATATGTTTCCATGTACAAAAAGTATTGCATAAATGTGGATGTATATTAAGTTGATTTTGGATTATAATGTCTATAAAAAAATTCAATTTATACGTATATAAGGTTGATTATGGATATCAATGTCTCTAAAAAATCAATTATTTATTTATTTATGATCTTTTCAATTTTAATCTATGCTAATTTCTCAAGAATAAGTTGAGATCAACGTAATAAATAATAATAAAAAATAGTTCTTTTACTTACCTATCATAAAAAAGGACTCAAAAATAAGGTTTTATATTGCCGATAAAGTCTCTTCATACATAGAATAAACCAAATTCATTTATTCAACTAATCAATAGAAAAATAATAAACCCATATATAAGATTAGAAACATGTAGATAGCCAGATATGCAATTCATGAATGCAAAACACAACCTATGTATTATTTCAAACACTCGAATCCAATCTTTTAACGAATCTATTCCCCACTGTCCGGATTCATGAAAAAAAACACAGGATTTCATTTTTTATCACTTAGATGTGAAGATATAGTACTTTTATACCCTAAAATCATGCATTACAATGGATTCAATTGAAAAATGGATATGATCAGATAGTGAATTACACCAACTCTTGATTCTCAGTTACAAATTTCCTTACCTAAAGTGTGACAGCAGATCTTGGTAAGGAGAAGTTCTAGGTGCATTAATGATGCGTGTTTATGGAGGAATTCACAAAATATGTTCATTATTTGGAATGTGATATCCACCCATACACACGTTCAAGCATTAGTGTCCTCGAGGACTTCGTGGAGCTCTATGAACCACTTTATAGTGTTCTAATATCTATAATTCATTAATTTCCACCATTATTTGAAACTATAAATTGTGTAGGCCCTTATGATAAATAAGCTTACAACCAAAACTAATCGCAATCAAAATTAATAAGATTCATAAAAAGGGATGATTTTCTGATGTTATCTTCTCCCTTTTATGATCAGTCATTCCAGATGTGTATAACGCCACAAAACATAAGAAATTAAGGACTGGAGAGATGGGCCTTTGAAGTGATATGCAGTCATACCAACCAGCCATGATACTGATAGAACATAACAATAATTCACACCATTCATGTCTTACACTTTCTTAAATTTTGACATTTCACCAAATGTTGTCTGTTTGTGTTCTTAGTCCCCGTTTCATGTGCTTTCCAAGAACTTCAAAATGGTAACTAAGGAGTCGGTGAAAAGATCATTTGTCCCCGTTACCATATTCTTATCATATTCTATGAACATCAATCCATTCAATAAATATGACCCACAAAAAATAAATGGATAGATACTCATGGAACAGAGTAATAAGAACAGGTGATCTAAACCTAAATAATCGTTTCATTTTATTTTAGCAAAATTTTTATAGGACAATTGTGTGAAAACAATATATCCTTCAATTGAGAATTTAGTTTCCCCATTTATGCACGTAATGGCTCAGTCAGGAAGCTACTTAATCACAAAGAAAAAAGAAATAGGTAGCTAAATATTTTAATTATATGTATATTAATTCTGAAACTGGAAAATTTTTGTTATTAATCACATAAAATATTTATATAGGTAGCTAAAGAGAAGATGCTTTCAAATTTAATATTTACCCAAATAATTTTTTTATAACTAATTATAGTTTGTCACGGATTATAATGCTTTAGTTTTGATATTTAAGCTACAAATTTAGTGAAATTATGGCTTAGAGGAAAAATTTTGCTACAAGTTCATGGCCAAAAAAATTTTGACTACGTCATATGTAGCTACATAAGCTAGGAAAAGAATTTGGCAATTTGCATTCGAAAATTTATTATTCTTCATAATAACTAAAGAACTTAACCAGTTACGTCCGATTAATTGTAAAAATCTTGAATTGGCCAATTTTTAGGTTCAGTTTTTAACTTTTCTGTTTAATTTATCTTAATAATTCTTATTGTTAAAAACTAATTAATTTATTAATTAATCGGTTGATTTTTATTAATTAATAAATTATTATAAACTAAATAAATCAATCAATTTTTATTTAACATTCTTTTCTAATTAAACTTCAAAATCTTTGATTGGTGTCTTTCAATCATATTTAAAATTCTTCAAATTCTTTAATTTTATTCAATATTTTAAAAAAAGTATTACAGTTAATTAAATCCTTTTAAATCTTAAACACCTATTTTACCTTCGTTTTTAAAACATTGATTCTTGGTGCATAACAAATCTTTCATATTTCTTAACAAGATATCACTTCTTGGTGGCTAAAGATTGTGATGTTCCTCAAGATCTACACACGATTTAAGAATTATTTTCATTGTTCATCATATCAACTTATAAAGTTATTACATCGTAAAATAGTATCCATTTCTTTCCTATCATCCCGCATGGTTAGGTTGCACTTACCTACTCAAGATTCTACGTAATATCATGAAGCTCAGAAAATGCCATAGACCAAGTACCGAGACCAATCAAAATTTGTAATTGATTATATCTCAAATTTAAAATAAATAAAACCCTTAAAATTAAAAAGTTAAAATGGTCTTATTAAATTTAGATATAATATTTATTAATTTCAATTTAGTTATCCAGATGGATAACGTATAGTTTACGTATATCTTCACCGTTTGTCGCCTAGTGAGCCTTCCAGATAATCCTCATCAAATCTAATATCAACAATATTCGGTAATTAAGTTCTGGTCTTCTAATTTAGAATTTCCACACAAATCTCTTGCTAGTATCTAGTCGAACTTTTTACTGTCGTATTAGCTAGATTCCAGGTACATTTTGTAATTAATCATCAAAGATCAAACTTGGATCGATGCACATGCACTGAACCTAAATTTAATTAAAGCCACATGTCTCGTGATCGAATTTAGCCCACAGTAGCAATTAACCCTACAAAATGAGTCGCCAGCTAGATATGTATATAAACGACAAATCTAACTTAAATTTCCAAGAACAAGCCCGAATAATATTATTCACATCAGTGCACCTAGAGATAAACAACGTACCCACGAAACAATATCATATAAAAATGCTTAAACATACTCTAATACCAATGATGATTATGAATAATTAAATAGGGTTACACCTCGGATTTAGTGTAAAGACAGACTTGACTCACGTTCTCCAACTACGGGTAGATGAGATGCTGGCTTCTCTATCCCTACTCTGTTCTGTTTTTGTTTAGATTCGATCTTAAATGCTAATTACGTGTCTTGTAACAGAGAGACAGTTCATAATTTGTATCTATTAGCGGAATGGAATGCTTAAGGTTTAATTTTGAATGCTGTGGTCGGTGCCTGAAACTTTTGTGGGACGAAACTTCGTACGTACCGTTTGGTACTTCAAAAGGATGCTAACTCCCACACGATCAGACAAAAGCAACTTCAACTTTATAACGTGCTTAGTGCTTACAGACATAGCTTCAATACATTCAATGATTTTGAGCTCTTACACCCAACAATAATGGTGGATAAGCTAGGATGATAAGAAAGGGGAACGAAATTAATTATAAGATATTATCAATTCAACATATTTGATTATATATTTAATTTGTACCGATTGGTTTAAAAGGTAGGTGCCACCTTTTCATGTTATCTTATGCTTATCCTATTCTATAAATATCTATTTATTAAATAAGTATGATAGAGAAAAATTGAATTAATGGATGTCTATAGAATAAAGTAACAATAAGTAATCTAAACCTTATATCTCATGTACAATCCTTGTATGGACTTGACGATGCGTTTTATGTTTATGTGGGAACTATCTGCCAATACTTAAGCTGTGTATTCCGCACCCATGGCTTTATTTCTTAACATGGAAATTGAATGTTTTGCATTCTCTGGTCTAGTACGGGCACGATATATCAATAATAGTCTTAGAACCCTATGCTTATTTAGGCTCTGTTTAGCAATCAGCTGATTGCATTAGCTGTTAACTGATAGCTGATTCTATCAGTTGATTTGATTAGCGGATTGTATTAGCTGTTTGTTAGAGATATTTGGTCAAATTAATTGTTTAGCATTAGTTGTTTATGTGTAAAATGACTTATAAAAACATAACTTTAATTTAAAAAAAAGTATAAGGGTATGAATATTATATATCTTTGTATTTTGTTGAATATTCTTATAAGAATTTAGATTTTAGATATTTAATTTTACAAAAATTAAGTTTATAACTCTAATAATAATAATGATGATGATGATGATGATGATGCATCCAAGCATAAAATATAACAATCTAAATGAAGTTTAATATCACAATTCAAATAGAGCAAAAGAAATGAACACCATCATTTAAAGCAAAGGTTTATAACAATTTAAGAACAACGTCTAACTGCCATTAAACTATAAGCAATATTATCACGAATAGTTGTCATCTCCCGAGTTCTTTGTTTTTCAATGTCTTCTTGTGTAGAGTTAAATTCAACATCTTAAACTACATCTGGAGGTATAAATTCAGGATCTTGATTGATTATGTTAAAAGCCGGGTTGCCAATTGTACTTCTTATAATATAGTTATGCAACGCAAAAGCTGCACAAATTATTCTATTTTGATCCATCAATGAATACTTAAGGCATTTTCTCCAATATTTTTCTTTCATCGAGCCTAAAGAACACCGAAAGTCCTTTTAATACAACTTCTCAATGATGAATGAGCTCGATTGAAAACTTCTCGAGATCCTTTTGAATTTGCACCACGAAACTCCGATTGATGATACCTTGTCAAGTGAACGAAGAAGTTGGGTGGAATTATAATTTTGATTTTCAGGAATATATTATAATGGTAAGGTTTATGCATGACCAAGGAAAAATTATGAAAAGAGATAGAGTAAGATATTTGTCAAAGAAATGATAGAGCATAAAGATTTCATAAAATCTCCAAAATTTTATCGTATGTAATTCATTAAAAATTTTAACATCAGTATAATCATAAAAATTTTGAAAAGTCTAACTTTTCGTTCAATTTTCAACTTTCTGATTTGATTTATTTTAATAACTCTTATTATTAAAAATAAAATTAATTTATTATTTAATCTCAATTTTTGTAAATTACTAAGGTCTTATAGATCAAAATAAATGAATTAATTTTCATTTAATAATCTCTTTTTTCAATTAAACTTCAATTTTTTTGTAAAGACAATTTATTTTAATCATATTTTAAATTTTTTTATTTTATTTAATCTTTAGTCTATTATATGATAATTTAATATAAGATGAACCTTTTAAACCTTAAATTTTATATTTTATTGGTTTAAATTTTAGTCTGATTTTTAAAATATTACTTTTAATCATTTAAAACTTTCTATTGTACTGACACTTTTTTTGTCTCTAGACCTATTTTCTATTGATCTGCGTAAAAAAGATTCAAGTGGTCAAACGATTTTCTCTATAGAAAACTTTGTCTTTAGCTATACTTGATTTTCTGAAGATATTTTGGTTTCACAAGTTACAAAGAAGCTGTCATCTATTAGTTAAAGTCTCGAGGTTCACACACTATCAATTCTTTAGGGAATTCTTCATGTAAAAAACAGAATTAATTTATCAAGCAAATTTACTTTAAATTTTATTTTGTGTTAATAAACAAACAAGTTTTTCATATACAATAACAATTATCACTTCTCGCTCATGTACTTAATTTAATTCAAAATAACAGTACCATCTTTTAACATATGCGTGAATTTAACATGTAATTGATACTACTGTATACTTATATTATAACAAAATTACTTTTAAATTATTTCTCAAATTAAATATAAAGTATGATATTTGAACTTCTAATTTTTATAAAAATGATGCTTTCACCTAATATTACAAAATTAAAATATCAATCAAAATATACATAAAATGATTAATGAAGTATAAAAATCAATAAAATTAAAGTTTTAGTCTTCCTAATAGAAGGAATAGCAATTTACTTTTGGATAGAAATAAAAAATTTATTAAAATAAATATTAAATATGCTGGGAAAGAATTCACCGATGTAGTCTTAAAATAGAATTATAAGTATTCAACACGATTAACTAATAAAAGAAAAACTTTTGAGTAAGAAAAGACTTGGAAAAGTTGTATTATTCCGGGTAATGTAACTAATTAACTGCATTATTTGGTTAAGAAAAATAGTGCTCGTTAGCAATTATTAAAATATTTAATTAATTTGACTGATTTAATTGAATAAGTTAATTTTTTAATTTTTAATTTTTAGATTCGATTTATTTTAATATTTTTTAATTTTAAAAATTAAAATTACTAAATTTTTGTAAATTAATAAATTTTTATATATTAAAATTAATTAATTAATTTTTATTTTAAAACTTATTTTAAATTAAAATTTAAAATTCTTAATTGACACTTAATTTAAAACTTATTTTAAATTAAAATTTAAAATTCTTAATAATAAGAATAATCTAGTTTAATTATATTTTAAATTATTTAATTTTATTTAATTTTTAACTAATTTAATAATTATTTAATATAATTGAATTTTTTAAATTTATAACTTTTTACCTTATTTTTTTTTAGTTTTGGTCCAATTTTTTAAAAATTTGGTCACTAGTCAAATTCAAATCACATCACTTAGCTGGTGGAGGAAGCAAAGTGAGGGCCCACTAGGTTCTTGGACAGACTGGACCAATCACGGTGTATGTACCGTGACCCTGGCTGTGTGCAGCACTTGGGTCACTGGGGGTGACGCAATTAGACCCGGATTGTTTTCTCGCCGAAGCCCGCCAATGCCCGTGCCAAGGGGCTGTTTTCTTGCCGAAGCCCCCCAACGCCCATGCCTAGTGGTTGTTTTCTCGTTGAA
>JAOQMM010000008.1:4899663-4912734 GCA_027563515.1 Erythroxylum platyclados | reverse complement strand
TCAACTTCACTCATCACCAACAAAAACACGCACACAACCTCAGAGACTTTAACGACTAAACGTCCCAGAAGCATGGGCAATAGTTTAAGGTGTTGTTTGGCTTGTATTCTTCCTTGCGGAGCTTTGGACTTGATCCGTATAGTTCACTTAGACGGCTACGTAGAAGAGATTGCACGCCCTGTCACTGCCGGCGAGATTCTCAAAGACAACCCAAATCACGTGCTAAGCAAACCATGTTCGCAAGGCGTTGTCCGCAAAATTCTGATCCTCTCGCCGGATTCCGAGCTCAAAAGGGGAAGCATTTACTTCTTGATCCCGGCATCTACGTTGCCTGCAGACAAGAAAAAGCCTAGCAAGAACACACACAAGTCCACTAAGAGGCCCTCTAAGAAAAGCTACGCCGACGTTGCATCGGATTGTGATCGTTACCTAAAAGACGCGGTAAGCTCCAATAAACATTCCGGTAAACATCCCTCACGTCGTGAACGTCGAACCGGTCGCAGCGGAGTATGGCAGCCTCATCTTCAGAGCATCTCCGAAGACTAACCGGCTCTTTTTCCGGTGAACTGAAATAACCAAAGTTGGTATATTTGTTTTCTAAGTGTACGTGGGGTTATTGGCTTTGTGGATAAGATTTTTCGTTTTCTTTTTCTTGGTTCCATCCGCATCTAATATTGGCAGATAGAACTTGATATTAATCAGATCAAAAACTGTTTGCTATCACCGAGAAAATACAATTTTTTCACAAGAGAAAGGAAGTATTGCCTCCGTACTAATGGAAGCTGTACTTACACAGACCTTAAACACATTGTATCTGTTCTCCATCTTTCTACTGGGCCGTGAAAATGAATAAACTCGGTGGTTGTTGAGGAAAGTACAGTGATTGATTATCTTATATTCTGTTTGCCCTTTTATGCTATGCCATTTGGGGTTCCCAATTGAAAGAACCGTGCTTTTATTTCACTTCCAATTCTTGGAATGAAAGAACCAGTTCCATGATTAGTCTTAATTCTAAACGAATCTGCTTTGTACGACGACTTTCAGTTAATCATTAACGTCTAACTAACACATAAACATCTTAATCTATGCATAATAGAACTAAACCTTAATTTCTATAAAATTTTACGTTTTCCTATACATTGCAGGGGTTTAATAAGTGGCAGATCATGGGTTTCACAATAATGGAGGTATTATGTTATTGTACACGGACAACGTGTTATGCCACTTAGGGTGGGGACCGGATTCAGATTTTTACAACTGGGTACGCAAAACTTAAGCACCGCAGCATCTTAGGGTAAGAAGACCACGTTAACTTTGTCAAATATTCATAAATCAAACGTTTGAAACCCAATATATTGTTTCTTACTGTTACAATGATTGTTTTTGAAACAACCACTTTACTAGTTAGATATAAGGTTGTGTATTATTAGACCTTCTAAAACTTTGAGTCTTAGCAAAGTTTATACCGAGTGTTGTCTGTTTTAGTAATCTCATACAAGAGATATGTTAATTTTTATGCCAATTTATTCCATTTAAGTTTTTTTTCTTTTTTGTATATCAGAAAAAATAACTCTTAACCATATATGAATTCCTTTTATTTTTTGTTTGTTTCCGGATACAGCTATAGAATTATTAATTCACATATGTCCAATATGGCATAAATGAAGACTTGTTGCAATTGGCAATAGCGACAGCTCCACGCTACACCGAAAAAATAAATGACAAACTCTAGCTGGCAAAAAGCCTACATGGGATAACCCATTCCTCGCATTGATTCCCTTTCTCTTCTCCCTCTCTCCTATATATTTCTTGTCACTACACATTTCTTAGGTTACGAAATTTTAATAAATTAAATTTAAATAATAAATCCATCCTAAATAATTATTTAAAACTTCTGCATGACTTGTACTTCCTAACACTTAAAAGGCTTATAAAGTAAAAAAAAAAAAGGGTAAGAAACATATACCACAAGGAGTCTCCAATAGGGAATGAAATATGGTTATCTCGCGTCAATGCATGATTGACCGTGTGGCATTGAATGATTATCAACATCTTTAATTATGATCAAACTAAATAAATAGTAGTTTGGAGATCCCATGAACTTAGCTTTGAGCCTTGTGCAGCGTTGGACGATCCAGAGTTTAGGGTTGATTGATTAGTGGGTAACTAAATTCTGTGGTTTGCGCAATTGGGTGAATCTGTCTAGATTGAAGACATGGCTCTGCTTACTGTCATATCCTGATTTGCTCGTTTTGACCACGAAACCAACAATCCTATCTTGTGTTAAGCACGATTAATCCTAACTTAAAATTAACTTAAATTGATTAAATTTTGGGTTAAGTAAAAAATTTTATTTTTAAATTTAAATTTAAATTTGAGTTTAGACTCTGCAATTTAAATTAATGTTTGAAATCCAAATGTGTTAAATGTAATGTTAAATTAAAATTTTAAAAATAATTAGACTTGTTCAAATTTGTTTATATTTTGAATTCAGGAGGACTCGACCCCGACTCGGCTCAATACCACTCGTAACTTTTTCTTCTCTAATGCAAAACTTCATAAAATATTTATAACTTATGCAGTTGAACAAACTTCATAATGGGATTACAAAAGTAATGATTAAGAGCTGTGATATATATTTTAAAATGAAAACTAAATAGTTTTAGGTTCCAAATAAAGGCTGTTAATAATTAATTAAGAAAAGAAATCCATCCCATCAGCTCATCCTTTTTTTAATTTATTCATGGTTTGTTTTGGTTAAATCACGAGATATTTTGGGTAGGCTTGAACTGTCAATAGTACCTTTCAGCTATTACTACGTCCAAATTTTTCCTCATTCGTGCCGGGTGGGATCTCAAAGGGCGGCAAAGTATTACTATCGAGTATTTAATACTGTTGCATACACAAGCGAGGGTCGAACCCCCAACCTTTCTTACACGAAGACCAACCCCTTACCGCTGGACTTCGGTACTATTTGCACCAAGTTCTATTAAGTATTGACATTGTTTAATTTGTTTTCCTTTAATTTTTATATTTCTTTCCTTTTATTTTAATATCAATGATAACAAACTTATGTCGGGTTCACAAAAGCCCAACTTATATTAGTTTGTAAAGCCCATAAATGTTATGATCCAATAAGATTTCGGACCCATTTATATCTATGAATATGTTTACAGCGGCAGACGGAACAGATTTTCTGTTCCTATTATTCTGCACCTACTCAATTTTATGAGTATCCATTTATCCAATAAATGGATACTCATAAAACTGGGTAGGCGCAGAATAACAAGAGCAGGTAATTTGAACCTGTAGTATACTTAATTGACTAATCTGTGTCTTCGTATTCGAATTTTAACAATACTTGAATATTTATATTACCTTAATTGTATTTTGACTTTTCGGTTAGAAATTCCTAAGTCAGTTGTCCTAAAATAGAAGTAGCATACAGTTGGAGCATGAGAGAACTTGGCAACCCCCAATATATCGTTTTGTGAAATTGAATGTAGATGAGGCTGTTAACACACTTACTGGACATTCTTCTATGGGGGGACTGTTACGTGATCACAATGGAGTCTGAATTAAAGATTTTGCGATAAATCTAGGGAGAGGATCGATTTTGAAACTGAACTTTTGGGAATATTGCATGGCTTGTTATTTGCTTGGAACCAAGGCATTTGATCGTTATGGTAGAGATGGATTGTGAGATGGCTATCTCTCTAATTTTGAATGGGAACGTCAAGAACTGATATGAGCAATTATTGACATCCATTAAGACCTTTCTATGTTAGAAATGGCAGGTCCATATCTGTTCAGTGCCTAAGGAGGCCAACGGATGTGCAAATTTTCTAGCGAAATATGCTCATTTTTTTATGTCTAGCATTCCGGTGTTGAGTACCCCCCACTGGGATCGGGAGAACTTTTGTTTTCTGAGAGTAGTTACATGTTTCATGCTTATGTAGTTTAAAAAAAAAAAGAAAGAAATATAAAGTGGAGATGATTTACATTGGAAAAAAAAAAAAAGAGCTCATACTCTAAAGGATCAATCAAAACTAAATAGGGAATACTTTGTTAGACTTGCGAGGTATATCTACAGCTATGGCTGTAAGATCCTCTTTAAGGGGCATCAAACTTCGAGTGTCATCTTCAACTCCAAACCCTTGTTGCTGCATCACTAGCACCGAAACTTCGCAACCAGAATCTGATGACGCTAACATGTCTCCTAGTACCCCAAGTTCTGGGAATTCGTTCCATTCATCAAGTCCCGTGAACATTGGAGAAGCAGTTCTATGTTGCCTTCCAACCAAAATCAAATCATACGAATTTTCCAAGGATCTTACGAGATTAACCAGTTCAACACTGTCCTTTGCTGTCTGCTCTTTGTAAACATGATACTTTTTGCCCACTGCCGCGATCTTGAACTCGGAGATAATTTCCTTGTCTAAGTCTAGATCAATTGAAGCCTTACTTCCCAGTGCTGTCTGATCTCGATCGTTTATACGGATCAGTGTGACGCTAACACTAGGGTGTTCGGCCATTCTCATACCATATGCTAATGCTTCTCTATCATCTTTACCATGAACGAAAATGATCCCAATGTTGTACATGGAGCTGCTTCTTAACGTAGCCCCACATAACGTACCCCGATCAATGAAGATTCCGACTGAACAAGGAGCTCTTAAGAGGATTTGACGATTCACACCCCTGAGCTTGGGAAAATCCTCTATGCCATTGAGCGTCCATTGTCTATGGAATGGTGCAATTATCAGGGAAGTTCTCTTATCTAAGGCAAGCCTGCATATTTCCTCATATGCGGTGGCAAAAGGTGAGATTGCTGTGAAAACGTTTGCCACAACACTCCCAATGTTTTCTCGCTCAAATGACCTGAAGGCGTTAAGAATGTGAGTGGAACAGTTTCCACAAGTGTTATCCACTTTGCCTGGCCTGTGAAACATGAGGAGTGGAGATAGCCTTCCGGCGAGTTCAATCAGGTGGACGACATAACAGCAGATAGGGTTCTTAGCTGTTGGATTGGAGATCTCGAGGAGGCTAACAATGGAAGGAGTACCATCTTGGTGGTATATGCAGGCTAGTACGCGGAGCTCCATATTTGCGCTAGCTTGTTCGATTGTCATCTTCTTGTATAATAAAAACTGCTTGGATGGCTGGTACAACATCTTGATAATTGGTGTGAAGATACCTGATAACAGCATAATTGCTACAACCAAGACACTGTATATTTGTTCATCGATAATCTGCAGGACAAACATTGTTAGACATTAGCAAGTTTTCTTTCTTTAAAGACAATCTCATAGCTGTATTTAAGCGTCTGAGTTTCAGGAAATTACAAATAGAATTCGTATGTGCTGTAGCATCATGACATCAGTAATCCCTTGGGAGCTCATGATGAGGCCAAAGGAAAGGGCATCAATAGGAGGCATTTTGCACAAGAGTGCAGGCAACATTGCAGCAAATAGCTTCCCAAGAAAACTGGTCATGCACATGACACTGAGAACAGCAACAGCCTCGGACCGTATAGAAAATACATCAACTTTAATCACACTGAAAACGAAGTAACTAGGCAAGAGAACGGAGGCAACCACAGATTCAAGCCTGTTCACGAGAGCGGACCCTAATGGGGGCCCTTCCGGAACCGCCATACCTAAAGCCGCCGGCCCAAAAATGAAATGCTGTCCAATGAATTCACTGCCAAGTGAGCAACATAACACCATTACAAATACGAAGAATATGTACTTCTCTCTCACTGGCTTCCCCTCTGTTGTTGTTCTCACCATCCATATCATCGCGGGCCTCAATGCAAAGACTATGAACATAACTAGGAATAATGCTGAACCAAGCTCCCATATAATCGTAGTTTTGGGTCCAAGGGATCCTTGTCTTATAGTTAGGACTACAACAGTTAGAGCCCAACTGGAAGTACCGCTTATCATGGACGAAGATAGAGCTAACCTGCCAAGCTCTGAGTTCAGGAGCTTCAAATCTGCTAAGAGACATGCAATGACATGGAAGGAACTAACAGATTGACACACAGCAATGTAGTATAAGGAGTTGCGAAAAGTTGTTTCCATTTCTACAGTAGCCCTCAAAAATCTAGCTACAAGTAGGTTTAGTGTCAACGGGACGGTGAATGATAGGATACCTATTACCACTGCTTTTCTTCCCGACCTTTTTATCATTCCCATATCCATTTTGGACCCAACTACAAACATAAACAGAGCACACCCGAACAAGGAAACTGTTTGATTGACATAGTAGCTTTTCTGTGGATATAATTTGGCCATAATTTCATTATTCTCACCCCAGACAGATGGTCCAAGGGCAAAACCTACCTGTGAGCAAAGCAATACGTCAATTATGAAACAAGGTTCGACTTTCTTTTTCACGGTATGATCAGAAAATCATTCAACTTGAACCTGGACCAGAATTTTTCGTTTAATAAAACAATAAAAAGATGGTTCTTAAAGGGAACATTGCTTGTTTGAACTTAACAAAAAGGAAATTAATACATATTTTGAAAGGGACAAGAAAACTAAAACCAAAAAGAAAAAGAAATATATGAGAGAACAAACTTACAAGCATCATGGAAGTGAAAGCACTTTGACCGAGTGGAGTAAGAATGAATTGAACCAAAAGACTAAGCAAAGCAGCAACGATAAGTTGAGCCAAAAGGGTAGAAGTTGGATACGTTAAAGGAGCATGTCCATAGAAATAGCCTCTTGATCTTGCATGTTTCGGCGATTGGCACACCCACCGTATACGAAATTGTGTGGTGGCTGTATTATTCATGATGTCTTCAGTCTGTTTTCTCGGGAACAAAAAGTTCTGTGATTAATTATCCGATAAGATCACAGAGAGATAGAGAAACAGACAAGATAGTTAATGGATTTGTTGAAGAAATGATAAGCCATGCATTAGATGTGTTTGAAGGGGTCTTGAGGCATAGAGAAACTAAACGGACAGGAGGATCATACGGGGTTTTGATGTCTACAATTTTCACAAGCTCTTGTCTTTTTTACTGTTCTTCCATTACCGTAGAAAATTATAGCCACTCTCGTCCTCTCTTTATTATTTTTTATCATAAAAGGAACGATACCGAGGTTGTTCACACATTCTTAAATATGTGCAAAATTCTAGCTATATATTTCTTATCTCTTCAAAAGCATTAAGGATAGTTTAGTTAACAAAATTAATTAACTTCTAGAAAATAATAATAATTATTATTATTATGATTATGTCATTTACTGTATAACATAGAAATTATAATTGATGATTCGCATAAAATTTGGTTACTTTATATAGATAATAGGGATGATAATGGACTGACCCATAGGTTCAGATTCACGTGTTTTTAACGAGTCAGCCCATGAGTCTAAGTCTAGAGCTAGACCGATCAGATGTCCAATTCTTTTAAACAAAATGAGAATAGTTGGGTTTTGATAGACTTAACATTATTAAAATTTTAGTTATAAAGCCAGTCCGAGCATTACTAAAATTATATGTAATCTAAAATATTTTATATCTTTTTAATATTATTATATAATGAAAAAACAACGAAAAAGGAAAATAAAAGAAAATGTGATATTTTTTCTACATTTGGCAGCCTAATTAAAAATGTTAAATTAAAAAAAGGTAAAAGACATTATTTTATATTTTATTATTTTAAGTATTAGTTTAATTATTTAATATTATTTAAAATAGTTTTATGATATTAAAAATAATTTCTTATTAAATTACTGATTATTTATTAACTATACGTTAGAGTCCTTATAATTATTCTTAATATGATTTTAATATTAAATTTTACTTGAATATTGTAAATATTATAAATAATTTTAAAGTATAAAAATATTTTAAAATATATAAAACTGAAAGAAAGATCTGTGACTGTGATTGTTCGGATGCTTTGCAAAATAAGTTGGTACAGTTCAAAGTCAACGAGTCTACCGAAGTTGGACTAACTCGTCATCCCCACAAAAAGCTTTCTTGAAGATAAAGGTCGTCTCTTTTCCTGTAAATCAGAGGCTGAGAATTTGTAGCAGAAGAAGGTTTGAGGGCAAGTACTTGTTTGCCTTTACTGAATGGTAAGGTGCGAGTTACTTTGGAACATCAAAAGTCCAAGCAGTCATATTTTGGCTGTCTGGATATCCTTAGATAGACTCATATTCCAAGAGGCATGTACAAACTGGAACCTAATGTTTAATTTCATCGAGTTCTGCACCTACTCATTGCTAATTTGTTCTTATGATTCTAAATTTAATCTGACATTCCCTGCATGGATGATTTCTTGTTGGACCATATTCATTGATTTGTTTCTGTAATTGTATCCTAAAACCAGTAACTGCAGAATTTCTTTGGCTAATCTTTAATGTACAAGCAGATCTAAATATCAAATGGTTTAAAATCTTCACTTGCATAAGAGATACCAGAAAACGCCCTTGAAAGCCTAGAACCACTCCTTTTGAGCGGTTTGAGAACCTCTTCTTCTAGTGGACGTTGAGCCATTACCAAAACTGAAAAATGAAAATCAGAAGAGGACAACATGTCCCCAATTACACCAAGCTCAGGACACTCACTCCATTCTGTCAAGCCTGAAGTAAGTGGAGAATTGGGATCATGGTGCCTCCCCACTATAACTAAATCAAAATCATCTTTCAGGGATCGAATTACTTGTGTTGTACCTTCCCCATCTGTCACTGTTACGTCTTCAAACTGAAGTTTCCCTTTGATGTTTGAAGGGCTCAAATCACTGAACATACACTTGGCATTATTTTCTACTTTAGGATCATAACTACAATCTTTGAACAATATTATTTTGAGGTTGACATGGGGATGCTCAACCATGCGTCGGCTGAAGGCGAGTGCCTCACAATCATCATCACTACCAAAGAAGAGCACCCCGATGCTATGGAATGATCCGCTCCGTGAGACTCCTCGGTCGATCAGGAGTCCAACAGAGCAAGGAGCCATTTGCATGACATAATGGTTGATATTCCTGATAGCTGGAGTGACGGACCCTACTCTTCCATCGGTTGTCCACTGCTTGTGAAAGGGTAGAAGCACAATCGTCGTCCTATTATCCACTGCAACGGTGCATATGTCAGTGTGCATACTTTTATACGGTGCTATGGCAATGAAATGCTGCACTATAACACTCCCTTCATGGTGCTGCTCAAAGTGGTTGAAGGCATTCACGCTATGAGCTGCATGATATCCTTCTGACTTGAATTTCTCAAACTTGTGATAAGGCAATAGTAATGCTGAGGCACGCCCAGTGAGCTTCATGAGATGCAAGACGTAGATAGTTATAGGACTATATGTGTTGGGTTTGCAGGATTTCAAGAGGTTAATGAATGTAGGCACATATTCTGAATTGTGGATACACACCAGCAAGCGAAGCTGGATGTTGTGTTTGGAGTCCCTAATTGTCCTTCTACTTTCTGTTATATACCTCATGGATGGATCATACAGGTAATAAACTAGAGGTCTGCATGCTCCAGTCACTATTAACATTGAAATTAACAAGAGGTTGAAGGATTGTATATCCAATATCTGTATCCAAGAATAAGATTAAATATATCAGATGAATCATCTACATTTTTTAAGTAAAATAATTTTTTTCAGGAAAAAAGTGAAAAGCTTAGTGGAGCTTGATTGAAATACCTTAGCATCCTTCCAACCAATGCAGATAGAAATCTCAGTAATGCCTTTGCAACACATGATGAGAGCGAGACAAAGAGCATCCGTGAAAGGCACTCCAAAGTAAATGGCTGGCATGATAATTCCTGTGAATTTCCCCACATAGGTAGCGACAATGACGAGTTGAATGATAACTCGAAATTTCTCATCGTCCACCTTAAACATGTTAGCGTTCAAGCCGCCAAGGGCGCAGAATGTAGGAAGTAGTAACCCTGTATTTAAGGTATCAAGCCTCTGCTCAAACTCTGTCCCAAGTGGTGGTCCATCTGGTAGAACCAATCCTAAGACTATAGGGCCAAAAATATAATGTTGGCCTAGAACCTCTGAGCAGAGTCCGCTGATTAAAACCATCAAAAGTAGAACAAGGAAATGCATGTCTCGCATTGGTTCACCCAGTCTACTGTACCTGGTGAGCCATAAAATAAATGGTCGAAAGATATATGTCACAGTAAGCAGAAAAGTAGCAGTACATAAGCAATACTGAACTCCTATCCAGTAGTACTGATGCTTCATGACATCTACTGTAGTGACCGCTTGGAACACGAAAAAGAGGATTACATCCGCAGTCACAGATATCTTGGTAGCCAAACGACCAAGCTCCGAATTCAGAAGCTTCAAATCAGTAAGTAGGCTGGTAACAACAGGTGATGAAGTCATAGAATTGATTGCAACTACAGAAGCAATGGCACTTGTTAGTGATGAGTCCCAAGTAGCTACATGCATGACTTTAACTGTCAACATCCCTAATGCAAATGGCAATAACGCTCCAATTATGCCTATTGTTGCCGCGCTATTCCCTGCCTTCCTTATGACTCTAGTATCCATCCTTAGTGTAAGCGAGAAGAAATGAAACATCGCACTAATATACGCAAATATGTGAAGAACTACTCTCCCTTCTGGTGGAAATACCTTCCATGTAAATGGCCAATAGTGCATTAGAAAGGAAGGACCTAAAAAGATTCCCGCCTGCTCCAAATAAATAATCACTATCAGTAGACAGTGGATACACTTCATGTAGCATTCATAGATAAACTAGTCTATTCTATCATTTCTAGTTCAACTTAACAACTCATTTATTTTACCAAGAAAAGAAAAGGGCAGCCTTGAAGTACTGAACAGAGTTTAAAACAGAGCTAACATTGTAGGTACTCTCAAGGACTTGTGCTTTTACGGCTCAATGCAGACATGTCGTGTATGATCATGTTCAGGTCTTCAGTGTAGGACTCCTGTCGTCTTTTAGCATTCCAATTTCAAGTGTTATGTCGCTAGCAAAAGTGTTGAGCAAGCATGGTCTAAGAGATGCACAAGAAGGAATAAATCCTTTTTGCTACCCAGCCCAGAATTATAACTTTGGTTACTTGTGTATTCTCTTCATTTACATCTCTGAATTAATGAACGTAAAGTTGTATACCGATCGAATGTGGAGATAAAGCAACAAAGCATCAATACGACAACAAGTAAACGTTATCAGCAAAATGTTTATCGAAAGAAAAAAGATTAAAGTTAACTGAGCTTACCAAAACTTGTGCTGCAATGGTGCTTTGTCGTAAAGGTCTTATGAGAGCGTAAATGATTCTAGAGGTAAAGAATATTATGGCAAACTGGAAAACCACAACGCAGAAGGCGTAATTAAAAGGATCTTCCCCGTGAAAAATTCCGCGAGAAGGCCTAGCTGTTTGAAAGTAATGGCAAATCAAGGTCTCTTTGGTGAATGGTCCTGATACTTTCCCCAAAACTGTTAAAGCACCTTTAACGTTATCCATTCTCTCAGCTGTAAAGGAATTTGTGTGCTATAAATTAAGGGAAGATAGAAGGATGCAGAATCATATGTCAGAAATGAAAATGTGAAGAAGAGGAAGCCAAAAGGGAAAAAGAAATCCATAACAAACCCTTTGGAGTTATGAGATTCATACTTGAGAAAAGAGAGATAGGAGGACAGAAAGTGTGAGGATAAACTTGAGAAGAGGAAGCTTGTGGATACCATGCAAATAATTAAAGAAAGCATCCTCGAGAATAGCACCTTTCCATTAAATAGTTAATCACTCGTCCTTATTTTCTATATAAGGAAATTATTATGAGTTTATAAATTATCATAAAATAAATATCTTTTTTTCAATTGGTTTGAAATATATATCTAAAAAATAGTTTATGCGCGGCCTTCTTTTTGTAATTTTTATAGAGAGGATGTTTTCGTGATTTAAATATGTGATCTTACGTTCACAAAGGAGTAACTTTTATCGATTGCTCCAACACTCTTCCACTTTTATCCCTTAATAATAATAATAAAATAAAAACTTCAACTATTTTTCTCCGGTTAGAAAATCCTTTCTTTATAATATTAAATCTTTTATAATAAATCCTTCTAAAAATAAACAATTTACATTGGAAAAATAATACTAGACTATATTTTAATAGGCCTATAACACATTATATAGTTATTGATCGTAAACATAATCTTTTGCAACAAATTAAATTAGGTATAATGCATTTTCTTATTATGAATAGAATATAGTTAGAATGTGATGATAACATATTAAATATATTACAACAAATGATTATGGTTGCAAATGTTTATAAACACAATTAAGAACATATGACTATGTTATATCAATAATTGTGATGATAACATATTAAATATATTACAACAAATGATTATGGTTGCAAATGCTTAAAAAACACAATTAATAAGAACATATGATTATGTTATAGCTGAATTATTGATAAATAAACTTTTTGAAAATTTAAATGGATGGTGAGCTTACCACTTGACTTGATCTCAAAGATCTAATATATTAAAAGTCATTAAGATAAATGAGGTATTAACAAATTTCTTACGTTTCATAGGAGAACCGTCCCACTTCAAGGATAGAAATGTTGAACTATTACCAAACTTTAAATATAAAAAATTTAGATTTTAAATGGTATAAAAACACTTCTTTTAACTAAAGTAATCCTTAGAGAAGAATCAAGTCAACTCTTTTGAAAAAGAAAATTCCTAGCAAACTCCCACCCTTATTAGGAACAAATGTTAGGAACAAAATCAGAGAAAACTATAATGACCAAATCTCTTATAATAAACTACAGTATAGAGAATTAATAAGATATACCTAAAAAGAAGGAATTAAAACTAAAGAAACAATTAAAATATGAAATGTGTTAAACCAAGAAAAAACTAGGAACTTTCTGTTAATAATTTGATGTCTTTTATAATAATAACAACAAAAATGAAAATTTTACTTCAACAAATAAATGAAGAAGAATATAGGCGGTTGGTTCAAACAGGGGAATGAGAATGGGAATGGGAATGAATATAGTGAGGAATGGGAATGGATATAATCATTATAATGTTGATGGTTG
>JAOQMM010000008.1:4875810-4889305 GCA_027563515.1 Erythroxylum platyclados | reverse complement strand
ATTAGATTAGCTCAGTCCAAATTTTTATTAAATTTTGAGTTAAAATATTAAATTATTAAATAGTTCTCAATTTTAAATTTTTTTAATTGAATTTAAATTTATCTAAATTTTGATTATGTTAAAAATCCCTCTCTCAATTATATTTGTAAGAAAGTTTGTAAATTTTCTTAAAAAATTTCACTTCTTTCTTTTTTTTTCCTTGAGCAACGAGTTATTATTTTCAATCTAAAAAATGACGTTATTTTAATATAAGAGTTTAGTTTTTTCAAGTTTTTTAGTCAATTTTAAATCGATTCTCTATATTTGAATTCAGCTCAAAATTCAATTAATTTTGATTTAGACCTATCCAAACCGGGCCAAAGTTTAAATTGTCATCCACGCCCACACGGAAAGGATAGAATCATGGTACGGTGAGATACAAACTCAGCTGTGGAGCTAAGACGGTGGAGTCTTATTATTATTATTATTATTGATTTTAATGATATTAATTGATTTTTATAATACAAACTTAAGTTAATTGTAAAACGAAAAAAAAAGAGAGTAGATGACTAGGAAACTCCTTCTTTTAGCCAACTTTTGTTGAAAAACTATTCTTTCTACCCTATTCAAATTGATTTAAACACACTACTATTTTAAGCAGAAACAGAAAATGAACAAAATTCAAAAAACGATTCCTTAATTTCAATGTTTTAAAAATCAGACCAGATTCGAACCGGTCAAAGAAAAGATTTAAGATTTAAAGGTTCAACCAGTATTAATCCGCTATAAAACTAGTATATAATAAATAAGAAGTAAAAATTATAAAAATAAGTCAAAATATAGTATAAAATAAAAATTCCTTATTAAAATAAAAATGCACTAATAATATCTATTATCATATAATAGACTAATAATAAATCTAATAAATTAAACTAAAATTGAATCTAACATAAATTTTTTAAAATAATAATAATAATAATTGTATTTCTATATTATAATTTATTTAAAAAGTTATAAAGGTTGAAGTATATTTTAAAAAAAGTCAATAGAAAAGACTCTAAGTTTATTCTAATTTCTTTTTTAATGTCCTTTAGATATATTTCTTTATAGTTTAAATATTATTTTTAATACATTCTTAATTATTTCAAGCAAAATTACTTATATATACTAACTAATAATTTAATTTATTAAACAAATTTATGATGAAAATAATAATTAGGTTCTAACAATAATAATTTAAAAATTTTCAATTAAAATATAAGGAGATAAATAAAGAATCCAAAATTTGACAACTATAATTTATTAGTGAGATTAAATAAATTTAATATTTTTTAAGGATAAAATAGTAATTTATTTTTTAAAAAATAAAAATTTTAATTAATATATAAAGAATATAAATTTTGGTAAATATATTTTTTATTTAGATTTTATGAAAGAGTTGAAAAAAAAATCATTGAAAATTTAAAAGATTTACAACTACAAATACAGTCGTGGTTAGTGCGCATGGCTAAAAGAGGAACTTAAAATATTGGTGGTGGGTTTCTTATTATTAAAAAGACAGTGGATCCCACATAATTTAAAAAGGCTGGCTTAACCAGTTTCAGGAAAACCGGGTGATCTAAAAGAAACCAGCTGATTATTACTTAATTGGTCCATTTTTTTTTTAAGAAATTATGAGCATAAACCAGATCAAAAATTTGACCAATTTACATTTATTTCAGTTCATTCGGCAGATTCATTCGGCTTTAAAATCATTGCTTAATCTAGCAAGCTTCCAAGATAAATATTATTTGCTGATTCAAAAAGCTGATACACTATAGGAGGATGATAAGTATATGATACTTATCTTAATATTCCACTCTTAACTAAGATTTTTATTTATGAAAATCTTTTTAAATTATGTATTTTGAAAAGATTATTTTATAAATTAAGAATTTAAAATTAAATAATAAGTTTTAAACCTAAAAATTAAGAAGAACAACTTTTAATGTCATTTCCAACTTCCTTCTCTAGCTCCTGCCAAAGCTGTCTGTCACCAACACATTCTGTGTCTTTTCATTGTAATTAACGTCTCTTGACCCAATCCTCTACCATTAGAAGGATCCTCTGTACACATTTACTCATTCTAATTCGGTTCAATATTCAAAATGAGGTCCTCAATCTAAATTTACTTATTTAAATCCAATTCAATGTCTAAAATGTCATCGTTTTGGCCATTAGATACGAATTTAAAAATTGTCTAATTTTGTCTAATGGCCAAAACGACTCCTACCATTGTGAGAAGCTTCTATCCAAATTTACTCTAACCTTAATTAATGACCATTAGACAAAGTTGAATAGGGTAAAATTGAAGAGAGGATCCGAATTTTTACTTTTTGGCTATTAGATAGGATTGGACAGAGTAAATTTAAATAGAGAATCCAAACTTCTACCATTACAAGGATCCTCTGATTAAATTTACCATGTCCAACCCTATCTAATGTTCAAAACTACGTCATTTTGACCATTGGATAAGTTACATGTTAAAATTGAACAAAATTCAAAACTCATTACCAATAGGCCTCTAGATTTTGTCTCCCGTTTTGACCATTTTGTTAACTAGCCTCTAGATTTTGTCTCTTTCAGTTTCTTTTTTTTTTTCTAGAGAGGCTCAAAAGCCTAATTTCTATATATCTGAACTAAAGAACGACTTTCATACAATAAAAGTTCTCCCAATCCCAGAGGGGGTTCGCTAAAAATCTACATGCTAGACAAAGAAACACGAGCATACTTTGCTAGAAAATCTGCACACCCATTAGCCTCCCTTGGCACTAATCGAATATGTACATGCCATTCTCGATGTAGGATGGTCTTAACAGATGTCAATAATTGCTCGTATCCGTTCTCGGCGTTCCCATTCAAGAGTAGAGAGATAGCCATCTCACAATCCGTCTCCAACACAACCGATTGAAAACCTTGGTTCTAAGCAAACAACAAACCATATAGAATTCCCATAATTTCAGTTTTCAAAATCAACCCTCTCCCCATATTTATCGCAATTCCCTTAATCCAGACGCCATTGTGATCACGCAATAGTCCCCCCACAGCAGAGTGTCCAGTAAGTGGATTAACTGCCCCATCGACATTCAATTTCACCGAACTATAGACCGAGGGTGTCCAATTTCTCACTTGTTCCGACTGTATGCTACTTTGATTACGGACATAATGTTCGAGGAACATATTGATTTCATAAAGTCTGAGATGGATTTCTTTCAGTTGGGACGCTGGATTAGGACCCTGGTTTTGAAAGAACTGCAGATTCCGCCACTGCCATAAGCTCCAAACAGTCACTATAAAGCAAGAGGTTCATTCCACATTCTTAACGAGATCCCTTGACTTGGATAAGTTAACCTTTAGCCAAGATGCGAGATCCAGTGAAAAGAATTCATTCCACAAGTGTGGTGGTACCAATTGATTCCAAACCAGCCGGGCCCAACGACAATCCCGGAAAACATGAAGTAATGTTTCCGTGATCTCCTCACATCGTGAGCATCGAGAGTCCTGAATTATGTGCCTCCTAACTAATTCTGCTCTGGTTAAGAGTTTATTCTTCGCGATTAGCCAAAGCAAGAATTTCATCCGCTCTGGGTCCTTTCACTGCCATATGCACGTTCACAAATTATTCTTGGAGTGTGCTTTGTCTTCCATTAAGATGGCATAAGCCGAATTAATAGAGAATAGTCCTGAGGTTGAATGACGCCAATAGAATTCATCTTCCCCTCCCCCTAGCCACAGCCTCGGGCCATCCGACAGTTGCATAAGAATACTGGAAGGCATCTGCACATCAATTTGCTGCCAATTCCAACTCCCATCGGGAAGAGCAAGATTACCAACCGTGGCTCTCAAAGTGGAAACTGAAAATTCTCCTTGAACATAGTCAGCCATCGGGCGTTAAAGATCATCTATCAGTTCAAAATAGAGCTCATTTTTCGTTCCCAATAGTCATGGCTAATCCATCATAGAGGTTCCCATAGCGAGCTAATCGCAAGTTGCGTACAGATTTTAGTAAGTCCGAAATACGTACTCGTCCTTATCTTTTGGTGCACAAAATACGAAACAGAAGTCACTTTTCCTTAATTAGCTTATCATATGTACGGATGATCTAATCCCAATGCCTGACGTTGAATGCCCCTTGGCATTGGTATAGTGGAGCCTCTCGTCAAGGTCTAAAGTGTTTAACTTAATGGCCAAGGACTAAGGAGACCAACGATATATCTACGATGCCATCTTGCTCTCACCTTGTAATAGAGTTGACTTAATGAATCATATTGACCTAGAAAAACAAAAGGAAGACAGGCTGTCTGCCAAGTGTTTTACTCAATAATTATTTTGCTTGACCTAATTAACCAAACCCACTTTTTTTATACTTCCACCTTTCATTTCACCCCGTGTAAAGACTAAAGAGACCACACTACGACGGCATGTAGCTATCACTATGACGCCATTCAAACCTCTTCTTCTTCATTGCTCTACATGACATTTCTTAAAGATAGATTATATAAAAAATAATTTTGTTTTGAAATTGAATATCAAGAGCTTTTTTTTTTGTACAAATCTTTCCATTTTTTAATTTGGTCTAATCCATTCGTTCGTAGAACTATTTATTCAATTGCAGACATTTCTGAATATGAATAAGATCTCTCATACTTTCTTCTTTATAAATTAGAATAAAACATTTTTTTTATGAGTCATAAGAGTGATAACCTAAAACTTAATTCCCCATTATACAATTCAAAGAGTTGGGTACGGGAATGGGTTGTTTGGGGCTGGTGGGAAACCCATTACCCATTGGCTGACTGCCGTGTGCATCAAGTAAACGTCCTTCTCCGATATTATTACTTTCGCTTTCCCTTAAGATATAAAATTAGGTCTTTATGTCTCATCCATTTGCGCTTCACATTTTCCACACAAAAGTTAAAAGTGGAAAGAGTCCGAATAGCAGTCAGTTTCAGTTGGCCAGGGCCACAAAGACAATGGTTAATTTAATAATAATGTCTAGAAGTTGACCTTGACTAACTTGTTCACTAAGCAATCCAGCACCTCTTCTTTGACTCTTTCAACCTTGCCATCCCTTGAGTTAGTCTCTGCGTGCCTTTTAACACTCACCACCCCAAACTATTATTTTCCAATTTTATAATCTCCATCTATATTCAATACCCAAAAAGTCATTAGACAAGATTAAATAGCCTTTAAACTCATGTCTAATGGTTAAATCCATATCTTTTTTTACCTTGAACAGAAAAAAAAAAGATAATGTAGACTTTAATGAAACCTTTATGCACCAAAAAACTAAAAAAAGTTCACCTTCATTTAGAATCCAATAAATAAATCAACATATAATAATTGCATTACAAGAGGGGATACAAAAAATTGAATTGGAAAAAAATCAACCCTTAATGATTAACAACCTAATCAATATATATGTATACCATTTACAATAGAAATTTTGGAATATACAAGACCAAATTTTCCTTGCAAGGTAATTTACATCAAACAAACAAACAGCAAAGGCAATGCTATTTGATTTCAATCAATCTAATGAACCTTTGACCTTTTTATTCTTCTACTCCTATCCAAGTGCAAATGTGCGTATTCAGCATCGTAATGGCTGGAGCAACATGTCATCTCTTGGCTCTTCTTTGGTCCTGTATGAAACGTTGTCTGTACTAGATTGACTCCCATAAGATTCCAATGGGTTCCCAAATCCTGAGAACCCAAAACTCCCAGGGCTCAGCAACATGTCAAATGTAAATGGTGTCTCCCCCTCAGAGGTTGTTGGTGGCCTCATGTTCTGAAGAGGGTTAGCCATGGAAGTGTTAGAATGATGATGGATAGCTGCTGGCCTTATTGCCATGGTTGCTGTGGAGCTATTGCTCTTACCGGTGCCGTTACTGTTATTGTTTTCAGGCAATGGCCTATTGACAGAGTGACTGCCACTGCCACGAGCAGCTGGAACATCATGGTTGTGCTTCCCTTCGTAGGTTGTGATCACTGCCCTCAGATCGTGGGATGCTCTTTCAACGTGTTTTCTAACAGGACATCCTACATATGTACACTTGTAGTAACTCCTACAATGTAATAAATTATTGCCAAGATTAGAGGATAAGGTATAACAAAGTTTACGTAACTACAAGACCAAAAGAAACAAAAGATCTAGAACTGGGATTCAATCACGATACATGCCACACTATCAATGGAAGACGGACATTGGCCAAAGCCCCTTAATATGGTTTTGCTGGGAAAGTAAGATGTTATTCATAGAACTTCACATGAAAGAAAAAAAGGAAAACAGGATGAAAAGGCAAGTGGCTTTTACCTTGGATTAGGATTTCCCTTCACCACTTTCTGCCCATATTTCCTCCATCTATAACCGTCATCAAGAATGTCAATGTCACTGGTGGTTTGAACCACGACTCTTGGCTCTCTCACTGTTCTGTTTCCTGGTGCTGACATCCCTTCATTCTCACCCTCTGTTTTCCTGATACAAACACATCAAGAATTTAAGACCCGTAGCACTGACTAAACCAGAAAAGCATTACATTCTACGATTGATGAACCTTACCATCTTTTAGGCTCAGGTTCATCTTCATCAAAGTCGTCACCTCCTGATTTGCTCTTTTGTGAATCAAGCTCATCATCCCCCATTGACATAGAAGAGTTCTCAGGTGTTGCAACAGAGTCCATTTGTCCACTACCGTGAGAGGCAAATGACTGATCTTGAATCTCATTCATCGAAGAAGTAGGAGCTTGAATTGCATAGCGAGAAGAAGCTGATGAGGATGATCTCCTAGTGGACTTTGGCTTTGGATGGTTGTGACTACCCTTGTAAACTATTTCAGTAATCTGTCCGTCTAAAGATCTCTCAACTTTCTTCTTTGTTGGGCAATTGGGATATGTGCATTTGTAATAGCTTCTTGGGTTTTCACTTCCTTTTACCTGTTTCTGACCATATTTTCTCCAATTGTATCCGTCATCTGATCTCTTCTGCTCCCTAACAGACATATATTGCTGCTGCTGGTTCCCATAATCAGATTGGAAACCGTCGTTGGCTTGAGTGTGCGTTTGGATTGCAGAAATCTCAGGGGAGAAGCTCTGCATCGAGGAGGACCTTTCGTGCTTAATCACGCTTTTTCCCAAGGAAAAATCACCTTGCTTGCTAGGTTCTTGGAAACTCCATGGTTGTTGCTGTGCCAAGAAAAAATAGAATAAAAAGTTCAGAGGATGTTGAAACAGAACAATAGAGAATACAGAAAATCATATGGGACACAACTTCAGTGGCTATTTACACCAGAATTTGTACACTTACGGATTGAAGTGCTATATTTGAAGATCGCAACATTGCTGATGAGGTAGTGGGTTGCTGGAAAGAGAAATCAGAGGTAATTTTTTTATCTTGCTTGAGACTTTGTTGGTTCTGATCAGAATCCCTCATCCAATTGAAAGCTTGAGCAGCATATGTCCCAGTTGTTGGAGATGGTAAAATCTGTTACAAAAAAACAGAAGCAAATGAAACTCCATCAATCAAAGGTTTCGATCCAAACATCAGACACCTAAAAATAGAATCTTTCTGTTTCCCAAAATATACAAACCAAAGCAAAAAAGATGAGACAACTAATCAAGTTCCTCGCAAATGCCTTCCTGAAAGGTACATATATCTACAACAAATAAAAACCACTTACGTTATAAGAAGGATTCAACAGGACAGGAGAGTCTAATAGCTCAGCAGGGCTTAGCCCAGGTGGGATAGCAAAGTAACTAGAAGGAGAAACAGCAGGAGGAGAGATGGGAAGAGAAGGTGGAGGAATAGACTTGAACTTAGGAACACCACTTCCACTTCTCTCTGCAATTCGTTCAGACAATCCAAGTCTCTGATTATTACCAGATACCATGTTGTTTTTCAGTTCAACATCACCAAAGGCAAGGAGGTCGGAGAAAGAGGTCGTAGCTGAGGCCATGAAAGCAGGGTTTGTGGAAAAACTGAAACTTTGAGGTGTTGGGTGTGAGTTCGCCGAGGTATCTAAGCTCCCAGAAGGTGAGGCCATGGAGATAGAGAGAGAAAGAGAGAGAGAGATGAAAGAAGAAAGCGTTAAGCTTTTCAACAGAAGATGAGGGTCTTGTTGTTCTTGTTGTTGCTGTTGGCGGTAGTGAGGGAAGTAGAGGGGAAGGTCACGTATTGAGCAAGGTTTTGATATTGCAGGGGACGTTAGAGCCTTCTAGGAAGGGGACACGGAGAAGTTTGACCGTTGAATTTTTAACAAGATATTTTCTATTTTCTATTTTATGTATAATATTACCATTATATATTCAACAAAGTTTCCTGACATTTGAACTGTAGTTAAAGGTTTTTGTTGTTAAACTAATGTGTTTTCGTTATTATTTAATGTAATACTAATTTCTTAAATAGTTATTTTTAAATGTATATAAATTAACTGATAAATTTACTATTTTATGATTACAAAGTCACAAGTTCAATTAATAAAAATAGTTTTTTTGTAAAAATTAAAAAAATATATGTATATTATAACTCTCTCAAATTTACACAAAGTGGAAACTTTATGCGCTAAATATGACCCAATTTAGTTATTGGAGTCCAACAATCAGATGCTTGTGGACGTACTCTCGATGCACCGCCCTATTGGCATAATCTTTGAGCCACTGATGAAGCAAATCCGATGTCTGCTCAGACGACAGTAACAAATTCGCATTCAACATACATACCGCGAAGGTAATAGAGTGACTGATGGTTTGGTTAACTTAGCTCTCGACCTCCCACTTGACTACCACCTTCTTGAAGGGATTCCAAAAAGCTTATCTAATATTTTAAATCAGGACGTTTTAGGAGTAGCTGGTCACGACATATAATTATCTATTAGTTGGGTGTTTTCCACCACTTTTTAATTAAATAAATACGACCAATTTATTTTAGTGTCTAGTAATAAACAATATTTGTATTTGGTTTTATTTTTCATTTTAAGACCAGGTCAAAATCGTCGCATTGGACCGACCGGTGGCTGACACTAAGATACTTATGACGTACATTGTACGTGTGTACATTGATCCAGCTCTTGCTCCTTTTGCTTCGTAACATTTGTGTTACTCTCCTCCATTTAGATACGTATAACGGAATATCCAATGTACATGTTCTACTCTATAATAAATATTGATTAAATTAGATTTAAAAAATTACATTTCATTCTCAAATTGACAAATAATTACGGAAAAACAATAGATTAGAATGAAATGAAATGTTATTTGATTTTTAAGATCTTGGATAAGGAATGAAAAAGAAAAATCAATTCAAATACTTGATTTCAAATAAACAAAGTTAAGTACATTTTTAATTTATTTAAATTTCTGTGTCACTGAATTTACATAATATTAACAATTAATATCAAAATTATCTCATATTTATTTCTCCTTGTTATTCAAAAGACATTGATTGAGAATTTCTTTATAAAAATTTATTACATTCTCTTTTTTTTAAGGGCAATAATTAAAAAATCCAACCTGTTCAACCAGTTCAACACTAAAAATCTTGAATATTTTAATTTTTTAGTTTGATTTTTATCTTTTCGATTTGATTTACTTTAATAACTCTTATTGTAAAAAATTGATTGGTTTATTAATTAATTGGTCAATTTTCATAAATTAATAAGTTCATATAAATCAATTAATTTTCATTTAACGATCACTTTTTCAATTAAACTTCAAATTCTTTAATAGATAAGGCATCTCTTTCAATTATATTTTAAAATCTTTAATCTTATTTAATGTTTAACCGATTTTATAACAGTTTAATGCCAATTGAACTTTTTAAACCTTACATCTCTTGTGTTGTTAGTTTAATTTCTGGTCCAATTTTTAAAACATTAGTTAAGATTTAACTAGAATTGAGATACATACGGAGGATTGTAAATAATTTCATTCTTTGTGCCTCTACTCAAGTATTGCTGACTTTAAGCAACATATGGGTATTTCTAATGAAGCCTGTATTTGAGGTAATGTTCACTTGGCTTATTTCCTAAGCAATCGGGTGTCAGGAATCTAAAGTCAAAATGATTTATTAAAATATGATTCTAGAAGATGGCTCTGTTTCCCTAACTTGCAAAATGGGGCAAATGGTATGCTGTCTGTACGATTTTCGCAACGATATTCCAAAATTTCTTCCATGGCTGGAACTTTTCTTTAATCATTGACGAATGCACGCTTCCAGAGACACGGCCTCTGAACTTCTTGGTAAGGGAGGAAAATGAATTCTGAGCTAAAGAGTGAAGCAATCTGATGCTTCAAACTGAGATTAGTTTAAGTTAAATACAGGAAACATGCCTTCTTACATAATTGATTAGCCTAGTTTTGAAAGGGTTAATCAAAGTAATAAAATATTGATGAAGAAAGTGGTCAGGATTCTTCACTATTCAGGAAAATAGCTTGTCCAGTTTGATTTAAATATCAACTCCGGTTTCTTAACGATACGACATGGATTTCATTTCCCCTGCTAGCTACTCAAATCTTCTGATGGGGCATTTCCTCATTTATCAAGGACTTCTACCGCAACCTACACATTTGGCATTCACTTCGTCCCCAAGAAAAAGAAAAGGGAGACCTTCTCATCATCCAAGGTTCATCTACAGGAATGGCAATGGCATTCACTCTGTCAAGAAATCTACTGATATCCAGAAAATAGAAAGTCGTGGTTATTACACTTACATCCAGTTTAACATCACTGGCAAATCCACTACTTTCTAGGCCATTCATTTATTGTTTCATAACAATTCAGAACTACTTAACTCACACCATCAATGACAATCTCTTCAGTAACAAGCATTGTTAGTTCTATATTTTTTACTGAAAAAGTTCAAATCTATCTTTTAAGTTGAATTTGAACTCAGACATACTAGTCTATCACTCTTTCAGTAAGTATTTCTAGACCTAGCTATTCCCCTCAAGTAGTCGTTTCTCTTCTTCCTCAAGTCTCTCCAACCATTTAAATCCGAGATCGCACCCAGCTTTTGCTGCAACTTCGAACTGCTTTTTTGCCATCTCCACTGGATTCATCATCCCGCTTTCTCCACTCTTTGCCTTTCTAGAAGATGAACCCTTCTTCAAATTGTACTTTGTTACTTCCTCTGGAACTTGAGCACCTGAGACACACATCATGCGGCAAACTGGAACGTGATGCTCACGTAGACACACATCTTTCTAATTTTTGATTTGGTTACATGTTATGCAGACATAAGTCCGTAGCATGAATCAAAAATTGAAGAGAAAAGGAATTTGAATTCTCCAAATTTCAATTTAACAGCAAAAAAAAAAAGAAAGAAAGAAAGAAAGAAAGAAAGAAAGAAAAGGGTGGAGCATTTAACCTCTAAGAAGGAGAGACCCATATGCTACAGCTGCACCTGCATGTCCCTGCACTACTTCCAAGAGTAAGGACACAATTCATAAATAGCATCAAACGAACAATATGATAGAAATGGCATAACTACGCAGATGCTTAATTTATCAGACAGTGAAAGGATCAATTTTCTGTCATAGAGTTAGTGTGATTTTCACACAGATCAGCCTATATTTTTAACACACATTCTAGTTTGTTCTGTAAGAAGTATTGAGTAACACTACAACAGCACTGAGATCGCATATTCCTAGACACCATTAAAGAAAAGCAACATGATTGTAGAATACATCACTATAACTTAGTAAGTTTACTGAACTTTGATTTCACCATAGGAAAATGAATTGGAAAGTAAGTCGTGTAAACTACCCTGGAAAGAGCAAAACTACAAGCTTCATTGAAACAGTCTAATAGTAATACTAAATATCAAACATGAGTCCAGCTTTCGACAAAAAGCCTATCTGCTTGTCTACAATAATTTTCTGCTAGTATCCCCTTACATTCTTTTCCAATGTAGACACAGGCATGGTCATTAATTCCCATGTTCAACAGCACGCTTGCTTTTAGCAAAGGGAAACTTTCAGATTTCAACTACCTTCTCTGATGCCCTGTGGAAACACCATAAAGCTGATGCATCATCCTTCTTCACACAATCCCCAGTCAAATATACAGCACCGAGAAGGTAAAGGGCACCTGCATGCAACTAAATGTAGCACGCCCAAGTGAGAAAGAAGGGCCATCCTTTCAAACCATCAGTTTTATACTTTTTATCTAGAGGCACACACCTGGTCGACAGCCTTCTCCAGATAATAAAATGCTTGTTGATCTGACTGAACATAGTCATTCTATTCAAAGACAGGACAAGCACAATTAAACTCCAAGAACATAACAAACAGCAGTAGCATAAAATAATTGGAAATTTCTAGCTAATAATGTTGTTAGTGAAAATGTGGGAAAGCTAGGTTAAATGTAGTCTAGATCATTGCAGCTTCCGGATGCATAAAACTTAAGTTGTTTAGATTGGGCCTGATATATAATGTCAAGCTCCGAGTTCACGGTAAACTTTCAAGCTTCATGACTTGAAAGCATGATATATCAAAATGAACTAACATTTGCAAGTAAGAAGATGAAGAAAAGGGCATGTTAAGAGTAGTTCCATGCAAAAGCAGCTCAATGAACAACTTGCAAAGGTCAAAGTTTTGGCAATTCTCACGTCAACTCTCAGTCGACAACCTAATTCATACTGTGCGTCCGAGTCACCCATATCTGCAGCTTCCACTAACAATGCAGCTCCTCTGTCCAATGAAAAGAGGAAATGAAGACAACATCAATGCTAGCTGTATCCAGTATTACCGCTAGCAGAAAAACAGTTATGCATGTTGCGATTGCAAGATAAAATAAATAAAAATAAACAAAATCCATGAAAGCAAGTATACAATCTATATATTGCCTTTGTGCCATTTCAAAAGGTACAGAAGATAATCCAGCATCCAGAATTCAGAATTGCTTTCTGGATCTCAGAGCTGTAAATATCAGTTGATATAACTCATAACCTAAAAATACCTCTATAGAACCAAACTGATCTACATGTTTGTAGGTCTAAAAGTAAGGTAGTACTTCAATAAGAATACAGAAAAGAAAATATCTCATTGATCAGAATACATAAAAGAAAATATCTCATTGATCAACCAGAATTGAGATCCACCTAGTAAGATTCAGAAGTATGCATAACCCACAACACATACATAATGTCAAAATGGAACAGGAAAATCGTAAAGAAAAAACTATCGGCTCCAGGTTAACTCACACAGCTTTGCAAGCTCCAGGAACATGGTATTTCAAATGTAATCTGGACAACCAATATCTGGCATGGGTATTTGAATTGTCAGCCTCCAAGGCCAACTCAAAGTTCTCCTTTGCTGTCTGATATGAAGCCCATAAACAAAAAGAAAAAATAAGAATGGATTCAACTCCTAATTTATAAAGCAATAAACCACTTTTAACTAACGGAGGACATCAATGCTTTTAAAATTTTTCTTCTGTCAACCAACAAGCACCAAACGCACAGACACATGTATATAAGAT
>JAOQMM010000008.1:4830827-4841332 GCA_027563515.1 Erythroxylum platyclados | reverse complement strand
AATCTAGTTCAGTTGAAATATTTTAAGTTATCAACGTCACACCAATTATGCTTATATGTATACAGTTGGATGAGATCACAATGAGTCATTGACAGCTAATTATCTACTGAAAAATACTAACAATTTTGATTATTGAAACTGGTTGGAATTCACGGTTTTAATTTTACAAAAAGATTGACAACTTAGGTTGTGTTTTATGTACACAATTAAAGAATAATTTTTTATATTAATTTTATTTTCATTAATAAAAGTTTTATTATTTTTTATTAATTATATACAATTTATTATTAATTATTTAATAAAATTTATTATTAATATTTAATATAATTAATTTTTTTTAATAAATCGATGACCCATGACATTCATAATTTTAAGTCAGGGTGTGACTTACTCACACCCATTACTTGGGACGTGACTTAGTCACACCGTGACTTAACAAGTCATGGGCATAACTACTTATCAAAGTCACACTCATCCTAGCGCGTTTTTTACTTTATGAAAATGTCGTCATTTTTTATGAAACAGAGAACATTAAATAAAAATGGGACAAAAGATTCGGAATTCAGAGGGACATACTACTTGAAGTAAAAATTTGGTAGTTAAACTAATTTTACGGCAATAAAAAAAATGATAGGTTTTTATTGCGCAATACTAAAATCACAAAGACGCTTGCTTTGGAAGAACACATAGACGTGTTCTTCTTTGGAAGTCCCAGTCGTAGACGTATCAATGTGTCCACGAAGGATGTGTTAATGCTTTGAACGGTTGGAGGAGTAGTGTGATAAGTACCAGTCCTAACTGCCACATGTTTTATTTCGCGATGTTACATTCAGCTTTCAAATTTATCTTTCTTCACTCTTGTTCGATCTCTTTTTTTTATCTTACTTTGACTACTTCCCAACCTGTCTCAAAACACAGCAACCATTAATGTAATGGTGATGGTGGTCTGCATAAGACCACATCTTTCTTTTAGAGCCACCTTATATTATGTCACCGTCCATTTCGCCAAAAATTATCGATACTCTTTCACACACTCTTCTATCTTTCTTCAGATATTCTTCAGGCCAATCATTATATAAAGTAAAAACCAACTCAAGTTTTACATATAGAAAAAAAAAAAAACTGCTCTTGCCATGGCTCGGACTGCCCTTCAATGGCTAAGCCTCGTAGGGATCATTTGGCTTCAGTCCGTAAATGGAACAAACACCAATTTTCCTGCTTATTCTTCCCAACTCAAGCAACTTCTCTCTATGTCTCAACTTCAACTGAACAATCTTGCGTTCGCCTCTGATGCTGGGAAGTTATTCGGTTTCATTTCAGGCATTGCAGCTCTTCACCTTCCCTTGTGGCTGGTTCTCCTGATTGGTTCAACTCTAGGTTTGATCGGATATGGAATTCAGTATCTTTTCATATCAAATTACATAGACTCCTTGTCGTATGTCCATCTTTTCCTGCTCACTGTTATAGCAGGAAACAGCGTTTGTTGGATGAACACAGTTTGCTACGTTATCGCTATTCGTAATTTTCCTTGCGATCGTCAAGTTGCAGTAGGACTGAGCACTAGTTATCAGGGACTAAGCGCTAAGATCTATACAACTATGGTTGATGTCCTATTCTCGTCTTTCCCTACACAAAGAGCTAGAGCCTACCTCCTTCTCAACTCTATAGTACCTTTACTAGTTTCTCTTATGACTGCAGTTTTCGTCAGAGAAATCAACGTTACAGATGTAAAGAGCATGAAATTTGGGTTCATAATTATATTTGTCATAACAATATGTACTGGAATCTACGCCGTTCTCGGCAGTTTGAAATCGTTGTCTCCGGGCCTGTCACCATTGAGTAATGCTATTGGTATTTCAGTTTTCCTAGCAGCGCCATTATTGGTTCCTTTCAAAGAAGTGATCAGAGACATTTCAGTGGAGAATAAAGAGACAAAAGTTCATGACTTCACGGCGGAGGAGAATATCGGCGTTGACGTGAGGGAGTTTTCGGCGAAAGAAGGAGAGGGAGATAATGGAAACGATACTCCTGAAGTGGCCGTCAGCTATGTGAAGGAGGAAATTGGAGTGATGTTAATGCTGAAAAGAGTTGATTTCTGGTTGTATTTCTTTGTCTACTTCTTCGGAGCAACACTTGGTCTGGTTTACTTGAACAACTTGGGACAAATTGCCGAATCTCGGTCGTGTCCAGGAACTTCTTCTCTTGTTTCGTTGTCTTCTTCATTTGGTTTCTTTGGACGTATCATCCCATCTCTTATGGACTTCCTAATTTCCAGGTAACCATATCCTTCTATGCCTTCAGCATACTTGTGATCGTAAGGCACACATATCAACAAATCGATGAATTTAATAAACCCGAAACAACAACTGTACAATTGCTTCAACAACCATCCTGATAGATTTCCAAATCTATAACACTGCAGATCTAATTATGGCCACCTTGTGACACATTTCTACGTTTCAATTATTTGATGTTATAACGTATGACATAAAGACTCCATTCTCAATATTTTTCAGGAGAAGGTATGTGATTTCAAGGCCGGCCTTTATTGCTGCATTAATGGCACCAATGGCAGGTGCTTTCTTTTTGCTTCTGAGTCCAACCGACACGTCCCTCTACGTTAGTACCGCTGTTATAGGAGTATCCACGGGGGCAATTACTTCCGTTGCAGTGTCCACAACCACCGAGCTCTTCGGCACCAAGAAATTTTCAGTGAACCACAACATTGTTGTGGCCAATATCCCAGTCGGGTCATTCATTTTTGGATACTTAGCTGCTCTCCTTTATCGCAAGGAAGAGAATGGAAATGGCAAGTGCATGGGGTTGCAGTGCTACAAAACTACTTTCATAACTTGGGGTTCACTTTGTTATCTTGGGACCATTCTTGCTTTAATCCTTCACTGTCGCATGCAGAAGTTCTATGCTTCTCAGAAATCATAAAGACCGAGAACTGGCGAGCAGAGCACAAAAGTGGTGGCTTTCCAGGTTATGCAGTCTACTCGGTAAGATAGGAAAAATCAAAAAAGAAAAGAAACAAAAAAGAGGCGTTGGTATAGTTTGATATTGTAAATCCATGATTACTTCCTCGCATGTTTCAGGCACTAATATTAACTTGACACATGTATACAACAGGTCATAGACATAATTATTGACGTTAGTAACGAGATAACTCTTCTTAATTATGCGACTTCTTAATTACTTTCAGCTAAGAATTATAGACTTGATTCAAACTAATTATAATAAATATCCCATGTAATACATTGTGTTAGTACCAACAAATTACCTATCCTATACGAATTGGAACGCTAAAAGGTGGGTAAAAAAAGATTTTTCTTATTAATATAAATGGCATATTAAAGTTGTTGAGAACATTATCATGACAATGACAAACAATAAGCAAATAACATTTATATATTATGGAACTCTTGTACCACGTACAAGATACAGATATGGAGATGGTCTCCAATGCATTAGATTAGATCCACCACAATTATGGCGTGTAATTTTGATGTTGAGCTTGGTGGCCCATGTTCCAATGTGAGCCAGAATAAAACAAAAGAAGAGATGTTTGCCAAAAGACATGAAAAAGCATATATGAGAAGTCACTCTAAGTACAGGTTTTTACATTTAACTTAATACCAACTAAAGAGATTCACTTTTCTTTCTTTTCCATACTAAAATCTATTGGTGTGGAATACTTACGTCTTCAACCACCACACTGAATTCCTTGTATGGGCAAATAAATAATAACCAATATTGAAGTTTAACGTAATCTAATTGAACAATTCTTCCATGTATTCACAATCTTACTATAGTTTTGGCAAAATATCTGCGTTTATCCTTTAGACTAACTCTTCAGTTTTATGTGCATGCACCCAGCGGCGACCGCTCGAACCTTTTTGTTTCAGACCACACAAATATATGTCATAATTATCAAACCATTTTGACAATATTTTCAAATAATTCGGTCATTTCAAGATGATGTCGACTCTAGCGATTTCAAGGATAGGGAGGTGATCTGGAATTTTCAGGACGAAACAACAGATAGCCCATACAGTGAAATGAACGAGTGATTATTAATTTTTACAATCAAACCCATAACAAGATATACATACATATATATCTAACACAGAATGGTGGAAAGAGCTTATTAGTCAGTCCAAATGGAGGAATTGTCAATTTCCCCCTCATGCCATGCCCAACCATGTGATTTCTAAGCCCCGTCGTAGTGTAGAAATCCAACACGTACCTGGTACATTAAAAAGACATAGGAAAAGATTTGTCTAGTTACGTTCATGCTTCAATTTTACAGTTACATATCCAATTCTAAAGGGGGGGCCACATAACCTGTATTGTCGAAAAGACAGACGTAATGAGAACTTACTTCTACTGATGACTTCACTCGTGATCTAAGTGTGACGCACTTCTACAAGAACATGCCTGCTTTACACGTCCCAAGCAAAGCTGTAACGTGGGGTTCATGCTAAAATCTGACATGAAACAGAAGATAGAATTATACGACATGCCTAAGGTTAAGGTGGACTTATCCGTGCCCCAAGTTCCATATGCATTGCTGGTTCAGCAATCGCAACTCGTGGGTCGTGGCCATTATTACGCCGCCTACTCCCATGAACAAGTAATTCTTTGCCAATTCCTTCGCGTTGATCGTGGAACTCCAGTTTCTTACTTTTGGTTTGAAGAGTTTTGAGGATTTTTTTTCTTTTTGAGAAAAAGAGTGTGAGGAATAGTATCGAAACGTATCACATGAAATATGTCTCATATTCCGAAACAGCTTATTTATTATGTGAGGTAAGATGGTGTATTATCGGGTTTAACTAGACTTCAACTAAATATGAATGATGATAAGATCGACGAAGAAATACGTCTCATGTGTACATCAAATATGTACTTCAGTTCAAATTAAGTGTAATAAGAAATCGCAGGCATACTTATAACTTACAAGACGTAATGAGCCCTACCTAGCTTAAAAGTTCTATTAGGTCTTTTTATTTTTTGAGGTTCTATATCTTCAGCTTACCTTTTAAAATTTTATTATATTGGTTCATGTTTTCTTCTATTTATAATTATGTCCAAACCTCATGACAATGTGAAGCCAAAGGTGAGGAATCTCGTAACAAAGAGTTGCTTTTAACACTTACATAGCCTGACTTGACATGAAACAATTGATTAAACAAATGAATGAGCAAGGAAGAGATAGAAATATTTATTCTCACCTATGATTGGTCAGGAGCAAGAAGGGGCTTTTTCGACTTTGAATGTTCCAGCCCTAATTGGAAAAGAATTTAGTGTCGATTTGTTGAAGTAAACGAGGCTTCCCTTTTATGTTCCAGAGCTTCCGCAACTCTTAAAACGTTGTCATTTTCTATTTAATCTTGATTGTTGATACGTTGTTGTCCAGGGCTTGATGATTTCTGAGTCTATTGATTGTGTATTGTCGTTTTGTTACGGCAGAGTTTCTCTCCATACATTGTTTTGATGACTCTTTTCCTATCTTCAATATATTATTTTAATGTTTTCAAAAAAAAATAGGTTTTTCTTTGTGCAATAATCATAAGAGTTTTTATCAGCCGCCAAACCTGTCTCCTTCTTGTTGAAATTTTGCACAATTACGTGACTAGTCGGCTATAAAACCCAAATCTCAACTTCGCTTTCATGACTGTTAATGTTAAGCTTCCAAAGCTTTTGAATCACATATAATGTGATATAACATCGCTTAGATCTTACTGGTCCCAAGAAATGCCATTGTCCTTCTGCCCTTAACTTCGTTTGAAAGTCCTCTAGTTTTTAATGGTGGCTTGATAATATTTAAGATTGATTTTGATCAAACTCTTCTTTAAATACAAAGGAAATTCCAGACAGAAGATAACAAAAAAATTTTGTGCATGGTTATGAGCTTCTTTCGATTATAATTCATCGTATTCATATGTTAGAAAATTGTCGATTTTATACACAATATCTATATATTATTCATATTCAATAAAATTTATATATTATTTACAAAATATCTAAATAAAAATAAATAATTTGTTGTACAAAAATAAATATTAAAATAGATAATAACTATAATAAATTAAAATATATAGCTATAATTAGTTTGATTCACAGCTTATAAATATTAATCTATTTTGTATATATAAAAATAAATTCAAATATTGAAGAATAGAGCTTGTACTAATACCAATCTTATAGGTTATAAACTACAAATAGATATTTGTTATTTATAATTTGTGAATATTTGTATAATAACATTTTATGTCATATTTTTAATCTTAATTAAGTTGCGAGCCTGTTTTACATGAATAATCATTCCAACAAGTGATATTAGAGTCTAATTAGAGTGTATATATGTATTTATTATATGTCATGTGGTTGTCATTATAAGTGAATCATCCACATTAAAAAATAAAAATATTGTTCACCTTTGAAAGGTATTAGGTACTATTTTTATACACAATTATTATTCATGTGAAATTGTGAGAGTTATTTCTCTTAGCTTAAAGTAGTTTGGGATATGAGCAAGCCGAAATTAATATTGAGAAGTTCAACAAAAATAATCCATTATTATGCAAGTTAAAGATAAAAGTTATCTCCCGACTGGGTTATGGAAGCCCTCAAAATTAATCTTTGATTAACTAAACTATTGTAGTATTTGCAGAATCAGATTTTAATCTCGACTGAACTAGATATTAGTTTCTCAATTTCAATTGTCAAAATAAAATGAGGATTTATAATTAATTAATGAATTAAAATTACAAAAGCACTTAATAGTCCAGATGTCTCACTGGATGACAGTAATACAGGAAGAAATCGAAGCTCTTTATAAAAGTAAAACTTGAAAACTTGTACTATTATGACAAACAAGGAAGCCAATTTGTGATAAATAGGTCTTTAAGATCAACTGAAATAATGACAATCAAGTGGAGTGATATTATATAAGATTGATGATGAAATGATATATTAAAAAAGAAGGAATTGATTTCAATAAAATATTTTTCATATAGTTTGACTTATTACAGTTAGAGTAGTCATAACAATGTATTATGTGTTTGACTTACATTTAGAACAACTAGATTTGAAAACTATTTTTCTTCATGGAGATTTTGAAGAAGAAATTTATATGCTCTAATTAAAAGGTTTTGAAAAAAAAAAGAAAATGAGAACTTAATTTGCAGGTTAAATAATTCTGTGCATGGTTATGTTGATGTATTGCTATGAGAGATTTAATTTCTTCATCAAAGGCCTTAGATATAATAAACTTAAAGGTACGTAAATGACATAAACCTCTCATATAGTTTAAGAAACTTAAGAAAAATCCCATGTTTTTTAAAATTTTTGAAAAAACCTCTTATAGTTTTCAGTTTTCAATTTTCAATTTTCAATTTTCAAGTTTTTAGACATGTAGTATGAACGTCAAATATGAACTAATCAAATGTCACTAATATGATACCCCAACTCAGCTTTTAAACTCGATTCAAATGAATTAAATTTGAATTAAATTAATAATTATAATAAATTATTTGTTTGTGTCAGATTTAATTTTTGTGATTCGAGTTTAAGAACTGTGATGAATCATCATATAAATAATATTTGATTAATCTATGTCTAATATTTATACTACATGTATTTCATAGTTATTTTTTATCCGAAATCTAAAAGAAGGGAATTTTTTGAAAAATTGAAAACTAGAAGTAGGGTTGAGCCCATCCCAACAACTTTTGTCTGAGCTTGAGCCTGGTTTGAGACCTTATTTTTGAAAAAAATCAGGCTCGAGGTTCTGTTAACCCAAGACTAAACGTCATCCCCAATTATAAGGAGTTTTTTCTTGGCGAATTTTAAATAGCATGGGGTTATTAAAAGACTTCTCAAACTATATAGGAGGTTTCTCTTAGACTTTTGTTAGAAAATATGATGAAACACACGTAATATGAATATTAAACATAGATTTAGCAAATTTCAATAATATAATAAACCCAATTCGGCTTTTAAACATGTTTCGAATGAATTAAATTTGACTTAAATTAATAATTAAAGATAATTATAATAAATTATTTATTTGTATCAAATTTATTTATTTTAGTTCAAGTTTAATAGTTGTGTTAAATCATCAAATAAATAACATTTGATTATTCAATGTCTGATATTTATATTACATGTGTTTTGTCATTTTTTTATCCCAAGTCTAAAAGAGGAGATTTTTCTAAAAAGCCGAAAACTAGAAGGAGGTTTTTTTTTATAAAGAATTTTAAAGATTAAGAATTTTTTAAAAAGATTTCTTATACTACAGAGGAGACTTATATCTTTTACCCAAATTTAAAATGAAAGGACTTGAGACTGACAAACAAGATTATAAAGCTACTAATTCATCAAGATAGAAATAACAAGAGAAAAACTACATAAAGAAGGTTTTGCAACATTTCAATATGCAAATTTGTAAGTCAATATCTACATCTATTTCTAGTAATCACAAGTTATCCTCCAATACGAGCCTTATTAATGAACATGAGAGGATAGGATGTCTCGAGAACTACCTACATTTGTAATAGAGAGTTTAATGTTTGTCATGATTTATTCACGATCGAATATTGCACATGTAATTGAAGCAGTTAGTCGCTACATGGAAAATCTTAGTATAGATCACTGAAATGTTGTAAATAGGATCCTATAATATATTAAAGAGACCTCTGATGTTGTATTATAATATAAAGAATCAAACTTTATTATCAAATGATATATTGACTATGATTATGTATATGATTTTGATAAAAGCGAATTCACTATAAGTTATGTGTTTACACTTGCAGGTATAACAATAAGATGGGTTTCAAAGTTACACTAACTTGTGCCTATATTAACAATAGAAGTGGAATTTATACTAGCAACATAAGCCGGTAAAAATGGAGTATGATTGAAATTGGTGTTTGGAAGAACTCTGGCAAAAACAATAAAAGGTTTAACTGTTTTGTGACAATCAAAATGATTTATAGTAAGGAATCTAATATTTCATATAATCAAGCACATACGAGTTCAATTTTATTCCTTTTGTGAGAAAAAGAAAAAAAGGAACTATTGATATGAAAAAGTCCATAACAAAGATAATAAAGTAGGCTTTATAACAAAACAAGAAAAGGCAACATTGACAAATTTGTTTGGTGTCAATTTGCACATAGCTTAAAAGAAATGTAAACAACGTGACAATGACTAAGTGGTGTGAGAATTGATTATTTCACAATCAAATCTTCAAGTATGAAATTTTCAGGAAATCTAGATATTATTTACAATATCTAAATATTATTCACATTTAAAGAATGTAGTTATTATTTATAAAATACCAAGATAAAGATAAATAATTTGTGATATAAAAATAAATATTAGAAAGTGCAATAATTATAACAAATTGCAAAATTCTTGCATATAAGAATAGAACTTGCAAATATACCAATCTTATAAGTTCTATTTGTAACTTAGTAAATGTTTGTTTAATAATTTTTCATTTTCACTTGTAATAATATTTTATGTGTCATATTTTTTCTAATTGAACTACAATCCTACTCTATTAGTTTAATCATTCTAACATCAACTTCATGATATCATTACTTTAAAATCTTTGATCACAAAAATTCTTTTTTGCTTTTTGGTTGGACAAAGTTTGAATCTTTACTGCATAATGTAACTAAAGATAAATTTGCATTTCTATTTATACGTGTCCCTTAGCACAAGATCAGTATTGGAACTCTATGCTGAGTACGGATTAAAATTCATACTTACCTTGCATTAGTGTAATTCAATCGATAAAAATCTAACTTAATGAAACTTAGCCTCGTAATCAGCTGAAGTGTGAGACAATGTGCAAGATATCAAAGTAAAGGCCGCCCTTCTCCTGTAGAACGCAAAGCTCAATGGAAGTGATCATTGCTTTTATTGCTCACTTAAATATTGTACCTAACTACACCTACAATTAATTTGAGCTACAATTCTTATATATGGTGGTTGCCCACTCCTACCACGGCATTTTCTGGGCAAAATATGTGCCACATATTACTGAAAGTATTCAGCACAACTAATAGCTCACGCAGTTATAAGCATGCTCAAGTTAGGCTGATACATAGGTGACGATGCTGACTTTTAGTACGGCGTAATTAGTTTTGGTGGTGAAGTATTGAAATTTATGGTTCTTGCCCGTCATCAATGACGATGGGTGTGGATGTAAAGTCTTTTGGGTGATTTCAGACACATCGCTTTTGGCTTACAGTTCTCATGATTACTTCCTTTCAATTGGTATTCGGTTTCAAAGCCGTTCTCAATTAAGAAGAGATTCAAGAGAGTGCTGACGGTTAATGTCTCTTCTTAATTATCTATACAGTATGGATTGTCTCTCGACCTATGGCTTGATAAGAAGGTGACGTTTCATCTTTATCTTCTTCACCTTGTGAAATTTTGAGTTTTGATATATCTGAAATTTTCATGACAGATGGTCTTTTTATTCA
>JAOQMM010000008.1:4810520-4826110 GCA_027563515.1 Erythroxylum platyclados | reverse complement strand
TGTGTCGGCAGCACTTGATGTACTTAAATCAAGGACAAGAGCAGTGTATGACTAATAACACATCTGCGCAAATGCATTTGATTATAAGTCAAGGCCTCTGGAAAAGAGAAAAAACAATGAATTATTAATATAGTTTGGTTTTACAGAAACGGTATCACACAAGCTGTGGAAGAGCTTGATAAGATATTGGCATTCAACAGCAAGCTTATTTCACTGATGAACCATGCAGATGCAGATTCCTTTGCCCGTGGGACTGGTCCCATATCTTTGCTAGGTTTGGAAAACATAATTTTGTTTCATGTTGTGTACAAAGCTACTTTGATGTTTTCAAAACACGCTGGAATGTTTCTTAGGGGGTGATTTTGATAACGAGAGAAAGATGGATGAATTGAAGCTACTATATAGAGCGTATGTAACAGATGCCTTATCTGGTGGTTGCATGCTGGAGAATAAGGTGACCAATTGCTAGTCTTGCTCTGATTTGTTTGGAAAATAACTGTGTGTACTATATTATCCTCTTATGTTTTGATGGATGAAAGAAAGGATGTGGCGTTGATCTGGAAACAGTATTAAAGACATTCACCTTTCCTTCTTTGTGTTTGTGAACATTATGTGGGAGCTAGGCAGGAATGTTGTTCTATGTGTACTTGATTTGGCTGACAAAACTCTCATTTTAACCAGTTATTAAGTCATTTTCCATATACTTGCATTGTCAGTGGATAGAAGGCTACAACATGTGTGGTCCCCTGGTTATGGTACCTGCAGCACCTTCTCTACCTGTTTTCTGGATATTCGATTAGGCTAAGAAAACTATTTGTGTGGGACCTAATGCCTAGATTGTCTAGGCCCAGACTGTCGAACGACGTTGAATCATCCTTGATCCTAATGATGGGATAGGATTAAGAATCTGCCTTACTGTGAATTTGTTGTGGGTTAATGCTAGGCATAGCTAGAGATTTGGAGTTTACAGGAGATGCTACAATGTGAAAGAGCTAGTTGGTTATTAGTGTATGATCATCGATTTTATTCTTGTTTTTCTCATATTCCTTGATGTAATGAGGAAATTAAAATGAACTGATTATATTTGTTGAAGCACCGTCTTTTTGTTGGTGCTTTTGTGCATAGAACCTCAACTGGGCCTCTTAGGTATGAACTTAGGAAAGAACCTTCTTTGGAAAGACAATGGGCTTTTTCCTAACACCCCTATCTTTAAATATTCTGTCCATATGATTGTCTAGTTTGGATCACATCAGCTTATTGAATCTTCTACGTAGAAGTTTACATCTCAATTTTACTGTTATCTACTTTTAGCTATGACATAGATGAAGTTTGTTCTATTGGTGTTTACTGTTGTTATTGGGGAATCTGCAGTCTTCATGCTGCATGCGAGTTGACCTTTCTGTTTTTTCTCCGATTGTAGGTTGCTGCTTTGAACCAATTGAGGAACATATTTGGTTTAGGTAAAAAGGAGGCAGAAACTATCACACTTGATGTTACCTCAAAGGTATATCGTAAACGGCTTGCACAAGCTGTTTCTAGTGGTGATTTGGAAATGGCAGATAGTAAAGCTGCCTTTCTACAAAATCTTTGTGAGGAGTTGTACTTTGATCCTCAAAAGGCCACAGAGATTCATGAAGGTAATGCATAATATTGAACAAGCCTGTGACTGTTGAATGTTTGTCAGCTGTAGAATTTATTGTGGCTTGTTGTGATTATTCTCATTGGTTGAGAAAGTGACGAGGACATCTCTTTGGATTATAGAAATTTACCGGCAAAAGCTTCAGCAATGTGTATCAGATGGAGAGCTGAGTGAAGAAGACGTTTCTGCTCTGACCCGTTTGCGAGTCATGCTTTGTATTCCTCAGCAAACGATTGATGCAGTTCACTCTGATGTCTGTGGTGGTTTATTTGAAAAGGTATGTAGTACATCCATGTTTATTTGTTTGACATTCTTTTTATACCTTAATGTTGATTTGTGTATGCTGGATCAATTGATTGCCTTTTCAATAGTTATCTTCCACCTGATTATATGAGTTTCCTGATTAATTGACGATCACATTTGTTACAAGGAATTAGGAGTATATACGCGTGCTTGTAGGGGCTTTTTTGAGAACAGATCAAGCAAAAATGCTATTGTAATAAAATTTCTGTCACTTCGTTTTGTGGGTATTAGGAGTTTCTAGTGCTTAGACAGATGCAAAGATCCTGATATGGGGCCACTTCATAAAAATTGACATAAATAGCTACAAATTGATTGCAACTAGACAATTTGTTAAACAAGGAAGCATGGAACATCTATGCTTTAATGAACTATAACCAAAATAAGGTTCACATGACTGCTTGTGCAGTTCTATGCTATTTATGGAGCAGGGGACAACAACATTAATCATGGTTTCAAAGTGTTAGTTGTTCATGGAAGCGGAGGATTTTAAATATCATATGAATATATCTTCTTAAGAAGTCTTGCTTTGTAGGTTCTAATTTTTTCTCTTTGACACAGTTGTGGAAATTGAAATATCATTTAAATGACCATTAAACCTGCACTGCAGAATACAGAAACTTCATCTTCATGTAATTCGCAAAGTTGATTCTTGATTTGGGTTTATATTCTTTAATATTAATGCTTTTATTTTGTCATTTATAATCTGACATGTATCGGAGCACTGCTTTCCTTTTCTTCTTACTTTGCTTGTCCGGTATATATGGACTAAGACATTCAAGAGGTGCTGTTAGATTACTTTGCATGCTGCTATACACCTGCTGGCTTCTACGCTGACTTCATGTGATTAACATGGTTGTCATTTTAGGTGGTTAAAGAGGCTATTGCTTCAGGTGTTGATGGTTATGATATAGATGTCAAGAAAGCTGTTAGAAAGGCCGCACATGGTTTACGATTAACAAGGGAAGCTGCTATGTCTATTGCCAGCAAGGCGGTGTGTATATACTGTAGCTTATGGACAAGTTATAACTACATATTGAGATTGCTTTCTTTGTTTTGATGTTATTTTTCTTCACTCCAGGTCCGAAAGATTTTCATAAATTATATAAAGCGAGCACGGGCAGCCGGCAGCCGCAATGAGACTGCAAAAGAACTAAAGAAAATGATTGCATTCAATACATTGGTTGTTACAGAATTAGTGGCCGACATAAAAGGTGAATCTACCGATACTCCAGTTGAAGAACCTATAAAGCAGGAGGAGAAACAAAATCAAGAGGATGAGGAGTGGGATGATGAGGAGTGGGCATCCATTGAGACGCTTAAGAAAATAAGACCTAGTGAGGAAGTTGCCGAAAAAAAGGGGAAACCAGGTCAGACAGAAATAAATCTCAAAGATGATCTTTCTGAAAGAGACAGGAGTGACCTATATAAAACATTTTTGCTTTATTGTTTGACTGGGGAAGTCACCAGGATCCCATTTGGGGCTCAGATTACAACAAAGAAGGATGATTCAGAGTTTCTTTTATTGAATCAGCTAGGTGGTATTCTTGGTTTATCTGTCAAGGAAATTGTGGAAGTCCACAGGGGCCTTGCTGAACAGGCTTTCAGGCAGCAAGCTGAGGTGATTTTAGCTGATGGACAGTTGACGAAAGCCAGGGTTGAACAGCTTACAGAGTTGCAAAAGCAAGTTGGTCTACCCCCAGAGTATGCTCAAAAGGTAATAAAGAGCATCACAACAACAAAAATGGCAGCTGCACTTGAAACTGCCATCAATCGTGGGAGACTTAATATAACACAGATAAGAGAATTGAAGGAGGCAAATGTTGAATTGGATAGCATGATATCTGAGAGCTTGAGAGAGAACCTTTTCAAAAAAACTGTGCATGAAATTTTCTCATCAGGAACTGGAGAGTTCAATGAGGAGGAGGTGTATACGAAAATGCCAGCAGATCTTAACATTAATGCTGAAAAGGCCAAAGGTGTTGTTCATGAGCTTGCAAGGAGTAGGCTATCAAACTCACTGATACAGGCAGTTGCACTTCTGAGGCAGAGAAATCATCAAGGAGTGGTATGAATTTTGTTAATTCTTTACTTTGATCATTAACTTAGCGTATCCAACTTCATAAATAGTGCTTTCAACATGCGAACTTTCAAATATTTGTATTTGTGTGAGTGCTATGTTTGATGCGTTTTACTTTGTTTTCACAGGTTTCCACTCTTAATGACCTACTGGCCTGCGACAAAGCTGTGCCTGCAGAGCCATTGACATGGGAGGTGCCAGAAGAGTTGGCTGATTTATATACTGTATATTCGAGGACTGATCCAGCACCAGAAAAGCTGTCCCGTCTTCAATACTTGCTAGGCATAAGTGACTCAGCAGCTGCTGCTCTCACTGAAGTGAAAGATAGAATTCTCACAGCTGGGGCGGAGGAGGAGAAGTTTGTATTTTAGCTGTAATAGTATGAATGCTTACTTTAGAAACAGTGAGGGGCGACGAACCCGCCCCGTATTTATGTGCCTTTGATAAGCAAAGAGAGAAGGAAGTTAAGGAGTATTGAGTGTTGAGAGACGAGTTTTGCTGAAAGCAACATTAGATTGACCGAATTTTGATAGCTGTGTCAGTTAAGCAACAATTTCTGTTCATGTACATGTTTCGTTCTTGTGTGAATGGAATGTGCAATGTTTGAAATTGTAATTGCAATTTTGACCACCAAAACGTTAAAAGGGGGAAAAGTTAAAAATCATTGATTGATTTGGTGAGAATTGCTCATGACTTGGACATTCTCATGACTTTACTCTTTTCTTTATGCCTCACTCTCTTTTTATTCAACTACTGAACCATAATGTGTGTTCGAAAATTACCAACTCACTCTCTTTTTTGACTTAAACCTAAGAGGTCAAGAAAGAGGAAACTTACCGAAACTGCAACTGTTTACTTTGTTTAATGTCCGATAGTTGGGTTCTGTAGGACTAATGAATTAGATGATAAATTCTGTAGGTCAGTTTTGTTTATAAACTAGACATTGAAATATCATGACGTCTAAAGGATTAAATGCGATATACTGACCACCCTCACCCAGTGATAATCATTTTAGAGGCAATTTTAGGATAAATTTTCCTTTCGTCTATACTTTAGACCTTTTAATATGACAAATGTGTAAGCATAATTTTCATAAACATATCAGGTTCTAGAAATTGTGAAACTCACAAATATTCATTAATATTTAGAATTTTATTCTCATACAAATATAAAATTTTTGAATACTAATCTTTCTCTATTACTTAGTAATGTAGAAACGATTTACGATAAACTCCTTATTTAATTTGTCTTTTTCCTTGAAATTTCTCTCGCTTTTCATAATAATGATATTTTGTTAGAAGATAACTTATTAAACAGAGACAAAATCCTAATATACTTAAAAAATTGACAATCGTCAATTAGTTTTAAAACTCCGCATCATAATGAGCTAAAAGCCCATATAGGCCTTTTAATAAATTACTAAATCCCCTAAGTGCCTTTTAACACGTGTCAGTTAAAGGATTAATTTCTAACATTTTCTCACTTGACTCATGTGACTTTATGTAGTCTATTAAATCAATAATTCAAACAATCACAATATACAATAGTCATCATTTACATACACCGGTGTCATCAATAATCATAATCAAGTACAAGACTAGTGAGGGTCATGGTGGTCATACGTTATTAATTGAATATACTCCCTTCCATGTACCACTATATTAGCTCTTCTGCTTAATCATGAGTATAAATGAGAAGTAGATAATGTGATTTACCATTAAGTTTCATTTTCAACAACATACATTGCAATCAAATATATAAAGAAGAAAATAGAAAATTCATAAATAACACAATGTCAATTATATAATAAGAGCTAATACAACAATATTGTCTAATAAACAATATTTTAAAAATCACACTGAAAGTTAAATCAGTAAGACAAGAAGTTTAAGGTTAATAAGGTTCAACCGGTATTAGATCAGTACAAAATTAGTTAAAGATTAAATAAAATTGAAGAATTTGAAATAAGATTGAAGGAGGTTGTCCTTAATTTAAAGTTTAATTAAAAAAAAGACTGTTAACTGACATTAATTAGTTTATAAAAATTGATTAATTTATAAAAATTGATCGATTAATTAATAAATTATTCATTTTATAACAACAAGAATTATTAAAGTAAATCAAACTAAAAAAATTAAAAATCGAACCGAAATGTTGACCGCGTCAAGGTTTTCATGGTTGAATCACCCAAACCGGTTGGTTTTTTAATAATAGCTAACAATCATCAACATACATAATACTCATATTCTTTACATGATCATAAAATATTTTGGGTGGTAACCCAAATGGTCAGCTAACATAAGATCGGTGCTAATATGCTTTATTGACTCTACGTTTATGAACCTCCTTTTTAATGATAAATCATTTCAATTCCATGTGTTTAACACCCTTGGAATACTAGTCGTTCTTAGAGAATAAGACTATTGCAGAACTTTCACTGGTAATTTTCAATGACCTAACTATACTGTCATCAATCCCAAGTCCTGAGATAAAATTCCACAACCATTTAGACTGAATCACAGCCTCAAAGCATGCTATAAACTCAGCCTCTATAGTAGATGCATAATTACAAACTACTTCGCATTCTTCCATGAGATGACTCCTACAGCTAACAAATAAACGTTGCCAGAAGTAGATTTCTTGTACCTACACATCTAGCAAAGTCTGAATATGAGTATCCAACCACCTTAAGGTGATCAAACCTACTAAAAGTAAGCACGAATTCTTTAGCTCCCTACAAATTTATTAGAACTTTCTTTGCAGCTTTCGGTGATCCATACTAGGATTACTTTGATATCTCCCCAATATCTCCATTACAAAATTTATGTTTAGTCTTGTACATATCTGGGCATACATTAGGCTCCCAACCACAAATGCACACAGAATTGATTCTATTTGTTTCCATTCTAAGTCACTTTTAGACATTGTATGAGGCTAAACTTGTCCCTTTTTTTAATTGAAACTGGTGATGCTGAACACTTGTCCATTCTAAATCTCTAACACTTTATTAATAATGCTTTCTTAGACAAACCCAATAATCCTTGTGATCTATCATGAAATATTTCTATTCCTATTACAAATGTTGCCTGACCCATATCTTTCATTTCAAAATGACTAGACAATTTTTTTTAGTCTTACTTACTAGACCAAGATCATTAGCTGTAAGCAAGATATCATTAACATACAATAGCAAGAAAATAATCTTGCTCCCACTGACCTTTGGATATATACACTGGTCAACGGTAGTTTCTTTAAATCTAAAGGAAACAATAATATCATTGAACTTAAGATACTATTGTTAGGAAGCTTGTTTAAGTCTGTACATTAACCCCATTGGTTAATATTCCTTTCCAACCTTTATAAACCCCATTGGTTGGTTCACATAGACTTCTTCCTCTAAATTCCCATTTAGAAAGACAATTGTCACATCTATTTGGTGTAACTCCATATCATAATGAGCCACCAAATCCATAATAATCCTGAATGAGTCCTTCTTAGAGATTGGTGTAAAAGTCTCCTTATAAACAATGCTACCTTTTTGAATAAATCCTTTAACAACTAATATGGTCTTGAAACGTTCTAGGTTACCAGGAGAATCACGTTTGATCTTAGACTCATTTATAACCATTTCTCTTATAATCCTCTAACAATTCCATAGATTTGAACTCATCTTTCATAACATCTAGCTACTTATCAAAATTTTTACTGCTCATTACTTGTGAAAAAGTTACTGAATTATTCTTAATTCCTAATTCATTTTCATACTCATGTAGATATGCCACATAGTCATCAAAATAGTTAGTCTTCTTTCTCTTTAGTACCTTCTTAATGCTATTTGTTGTGTTTTTTTTTACTGCAAGTTCATTCACTCCATGTTCAATTTTATTATGAATAGTGACTTCATTAATTTTTTATTCTTCATGATTATTAAACGGTTCAATAATTTTGTAGAACAACAACTTGAGTATGTACAAGCCATAGGGACTTGCACAACCATAAGGACATTCTCTACTATTTCTTGAATATCCACTATACATAGTGTTTCACTCTCATTATTCTCACTATATTCAATGAACCTGGTATCCCATTTTCCACAATTCTCGTAGTATGGTTAGGACAGTAGAATATATACCCTTTATACTTCTTTAGATAACCAATAAAATAGCAATTGATTGTTCTTGCATCTAGTTTCTTTTCATATGGATTATAATATCTAATTTATGCCTGGCAACCCCAAACATGCACGTACCTTAAACTAGGTTTCCTTTTGGTTTATAGTTCAAAGATACTATTTTGGAACTGCCTTACTAGGAACCTAATTTAACAAGTGCATGGAATTTTTTAGAGCATATGTCTATAAAGAAGTAGGTAAAGATGAATTACACTTTATACTCATAACCATATCTAACAAAGTTCTATTACACCTTTTTGCCACACCATTTTATTTTGGTGTGCTTGACATTATGTATTGAGCACAAATACCATGTCTTTAAAGGAATTTAGCAAAAGGACTAGGATTTTGACCACTTTCATCATACTTACCATAATATTCATTACCTCTATCAAACCTAACTATTCTCAACCTTTTGTCTAATTGTCTTTCAAATTCATTAATACAAACCTCCAAGGTATTAACAGCATGAGATATATCATGTAAAAAATTAAACACAACCATAATGTGAATAATTATCTATAAAAGTGCTAAAATATTTTTCTTTATTGAAAGTTGGCACATCAAATGGTCCACACATCACTATGAATTATTTTAAGAAGTTGAGTGCTTCTTGTAGCTCTTTTCTTTAATGTGTATTTTGTCTGTTTTCCTTTAATACAATCCACACAAATGTTAAGATTAGAAAAAGTCAAATTAGGAAGTATTTCATTCTTTATTATTTTTTGAAGTCGTTATTTGGAAACGTGTTCCAAATGCTTATGCCACAAGTAAGTAGATATATCATTAAATAAATTACGTTTGATATCAATATTAGGATTCAAAGTCAATAACGTTTCAACATAAACAATATCAAGGTTTCATTTATATAAACTATCACATAATAAACAACTACCAATTATGTTGTTATGCTTGTACAAACTGAAACTACTGATACTAAATTTAAAAGAGTATTCAGATCTATCAAGTTTGGATAAAGAAACTAAATTCTTAGATATACTAGGTACATAAAAGGTTTCTCATAAGTCCAAATGATATCCAATATCTAGGATTAAGTGATAAGTCTTGACAGGTTCCACTGGATCTCTCATTCCATTGCTCGTATAGACAAATATTTCATTTGATCTTGTGGTTTAGGTCATAAGGAATCCCTGCAACGTATTAAAAATATGAATAGTACAACCAAAATCAATCCACTGAGTATTGAAAAGAACTTTAGCAAAGTTTGTTTCAAAATTACATAAGTATAAGGCTTACCTTTCTTCTTAAACCATGCCTTATATTTAGAACATTCCTTTTGGAAATGTCAAACCTCTTTACAGAAATGGCATCTGCATTCATTGTGTTCTTTCTTGTTGATTTGAGATGATTCCTCACTAACTTTTAAGGGTCCTTTCACTTTCTTCTCATACTCTTTTCCACCTTTCTTACTAGCTCCTTGATTCTTGACATAATTAATAGACTGAATTCCTTGATTCTTAAGTCTAGTCTCTTCCTGAATTAACATACCGTGCAACTTATACACATTCCATTTGTCCTTTATGGCATTATAGTTCATTTGGAAAGGACCATTGAGTTCAAGATGAACTACACAAGGAAGCTTTCATCCACTTCCATTCCTAAGGACTTAAATCTTATTGCAATGTTTATTATCTCAACGACGTGTTCATGTATAGTACGTGATCTATCAAATTTCATGGCATTCAATGTACCTATAAGAGTCTTAACAAGAGATTTTTCAGCAGTCTGGGAGTGCTCTTCTATAAAGTTAAGTAATTCCTTATCACTTTCAGTTTTGGGAAGAGCAAACTTAATATTACCAGCAATTGTCATGTTCATATACTTCATACTCAATTTGTTTGATCTTTCCTAATTGTTAAAATGGATTTTCTCCTCATCAACGCTCATTCTCATTTCGAGCGCCAAATCTAAGTCCAAATCTCCAAGATAGAATTAGATTTGTCCACTCCATTCAGAGAAGTTCAATCTATTAAGCATCGTAATAGATGAGAGATTTAGATGCAAAACTTGCAGGAAATTAAAACCTAACATTAATGGTTTGAGTCATACAACATTATGCTACATAAATTTAGAAAAAAACTTCATAAATTGTATAATAATGTTCACCTTTGGGCAATCCATTAACATACCATATAACACATAATGATTCTCATAAATTGTATACTAATATTTACATATGGGCAATCTATTAATATACCATACAATACATAATAATGATGCTAATATGCACATAATTTGGTAATCACACATACAACAACTAGAAATATTTATTATCTTTGGTTATCTAAATACAACTAATTGTATATATAAATTATTTACATTTATTTTCATTAACTATAAAAATAAACAAACCAACTTTAAGCAATTTCAAAAATATTCTGTAGCAATGAGTTTCAATTTAGTCATAAAATTACAATTCATTAGCATCAAATTATGACTAACTGAAATTTTAACATAATATTTGAGAAACAAATAAAATTACGGGTCAAAGGTGCTGGCTGTATGGTGCTGGGAATAAAATCCAAACCCTGGCAAGCGTTGGCGACATAACCAACATGGCAAGCATCGACATCATGGCCAGTGCTGGGATTTCACAGCACCTGTATTTTTATTTTCTATTCCAAAATATTATGTTCAAATTTCAACTGTTGCTTCAAGGATACAACAAATCTTCATTTAGCCATAGATTATATTAAAATTTTCTTGTAGTGCTCATTTAGCAAACAATCAATTAGAAAAAAATTCCAATCCAACCTCCTTGCAATCCCCACTTATCTCATCAAAGGGTTCATTTCATCATGTGAATCATTAAGACCGATCAAACATGTAGTTGTTGATCATTTTTATATCGTATTATTAGATGCCACAACTAAAGGCTTACGTAGAGGAAGATTCCGAAGTTTGGGGCATTAGCAAAATCTGAGGAGAGAAGACATTAATTCGTAAAAGGGCTTGTTATAGAACAAAAAAAGGAATGATAGTTTAGTTGACTTAGACTATTATCAATACACATACAGACATAAATAGATTCTTCAATAAATGTTTGTTCACATTCTACCTGCTACCGTCTAGTAAGAAGTAAATGCCACTAATAGCATCTTTATTTGACCTCTTAGCTTATTCATTTGCTATATTACGCCTAACTTAATCCAACCACGTCAGACTCCTACTCTGCAGTCCTTTTTTCTGGTTCCTACTTCAGCTTTCAGGGAAAAGCAATAAGCAATAACGACAAAAAGAAATGATAAACAAGATATGTTTGACTATGAAAGATGAAATGAAATGCTTCGTGGTCTACAACTTCAGGGACACGCTCCTCTATATATAAGAGCACTGAGCATATGATCCGAATAACCCATCTCTACTTGGAACAATTACGCTACACATACATATATAGATATTGCTCTACTTGTGTCTGTGATACATTATATTATGGGGTTTAAGTCTGCACTTTATGGCCTATATTTGTCCTCGCTTTTGCTTGGAATAGCATATGCACAACTATCGTCAAATTACTACGTGAAAACATGCCCAAAAGCACTCTCTACTATAAAACGTGCAGTATTCACTGCAGTGGTCAAGGAGCACCGCATGGGAGCGTCTTTGCTCCGTTTGCATTTTCACGACTGCTTTGTCAATGTATCTCTGTCATTCTCTCCATCTCTTCCTATTGCATCATTCCATGCATGCACATAGAGTGGGCGTCACATGTTCTTAGATGTCAGATAAAACTTAGCTTGCAAGCATGAGCGATATTATTTATTCAGTTATGTCAGCAAGTGTAAAGGATCAGTTCATAATAACATAATACTCGCTACTAACGTATGGTGGTAAGATTCTTGAAGAGTGTAACAGTAAATATGCACGAAAATGCTATACAGTTGCATGACTTTTTTACTAGAAATTCTTAGTAGAATATGGAATTAGTAAGATTCTCATATATATTTATATGTCTATATATTGAAAATTGGTTATCAATATACTAATTTGACAAGGTTTTGCATGGCTGGAAACAGGGATGTGATGCTTCTATTCTGTTAGACGACACTTCAAGTTTTACAGGAGAGAAGACTGCAGGTCCCAACATGAACTCTTTGAGAGGTTTCGATGTTATCGATACCATCAAGTCTCAATTAGAGTCGATTTGCCCTGGTGTTGTTTCTTGTGCTGATATTCTAACTGTTGCTGCTCGAGATTCTGTTGTCGTGGTGAGTTCAAATGTTATAAATATACACTTTACATTTAAAACCAAGCGGGAGCATAATGATAGATTCGAGGTTCAAGTTTTAGGTGTTAAAGTTTAGAAAATGTAGATATTAAAGCTAAACTTTCAATTTATGTAGTTAGGAGGGCCTTCATGGACAGTTCAACTTGGCAGAAGAGATTCCACCACTGCAAGTTTCCGTGCTGCAAATACTGATATTCCTTCCCCAATTATGGATCTTAGCGCCCTCATATCTTCCTTCTCAAACAAGGGCTTCACCTCCCAAGAGATGGTTGCTCTCTCTGGTAATTAATTAAAACGCTTACAAGGTCCTTGACTAAATACATGATACATAGTACTGGTATCAGACCTGTAATATTTAGTGTTAGTCTTCAGACATTTCTTAGTAGTAACAAACTACAAAGACTCTTTTGTTACAACTTATACCAGAATGATTATAGAGAAAAGGTCATCAGAATCACCACTCTATAATGACATGCATGCAGGGTCTCATACAATAGGGCAAGCCAGGTGTCTGACGTTTCGGGAGAGAATCTACAACGGAAACAACATTATTCAGGGATTTGCAACTTCATTGAAAGCCAGCTGTCCGAGCACCGGAAGCAATGACACCCTCTCTTCCCTTGATGCCATAAGCCCTGTGGTATTTGATAATGCATATTTCATGAACTTGGTCAATAGTGAAGGTCTTCTGCATTCGGATCAACAGCTTTACAGTGGCGGCTCCACTGATTCACACGTCTCCACATATAGCACTAATTCTGCTTCATTTTACGAAGATTTTGCTGCTGCTATGGTGAAGATGGGAAATCTTAGCCCATTAACAGGAACTAGCGGAGAGATTCGTACTAATTGCCGCAAAATAAACTGACAAACTTTCCTCTAAAATCCAAAGTTGGTCGTGTTGGGTACGAACAAACTCTGTAACCTGTAAGTGTTTATATTGTTAAATCGTTTGTTGTTTCATAATAACTTGTGATTCCGTGTAAGGTTTGATTGGGAAATACTGTCTAAACTTTATGTTGTATTGGCTAATAGCCAAATCACAAATGAAGAGTGATGAATGTACAAGGTATAGTGCTCTTTTATATGACTATATTATATATGAATTATGAAGTTCAAAAGGCATTAAGTTATGATGAGTATTCTATGGTATGACGAAATCATATGTTTTAACTTAGTAATTGAAAATAGGACAGAGATAGTTGGTAGAATTGAAATTGAGCAAGTCAAACGTGAAGTGAAAGAGTTGGTGGAGAAGCACAACACTATGTTATACGAAAGTGACATTCGATTATCCTAGCTATGGCAATAATTTATAATCAATAATTTCGTTTACTCTTTTAAATATAATTGCATAAATGTCAATGATAAAACAAATAAGAAGTGAATTTAAGATTTTGGTTACATCACTTGAGATATTCATTAGTTAATCTTTTTAAGAGAGGAAAAAGTAATTATTTTAAATTAGAATCAATAATGACGCAATATTATCACTAGAAACAAAAGGCTAATAAAGGAGGTCACGCGTTGCACCTAATTTGAAGGAGGTATTAATATAATAATGTCGAAATAAGTGTATTTTCAAAACTAATTAGCACAATGCTTTGAAGGGTTATTTAGGTTTGGAAATAACGGGATCTCCAATAATTCCAATCAAGAGATTCATATGGAAAAAAAATAAAGAAATAAATAATTATTTATTAATTATAAAAATTCTATTAATCTAATTATTGATAGCCTAAAAAGAATTTAACATATTTGAATCAAAAGTAAAAAGGCCCAAATACTTTAAGTCCTTAAAGTCATTTAACCAGAGAATTTATACATATGTAAATAGAAGTTCAGGATTTAAGAATTTAAGACGGTTAATACATAATTGATATGCACTTTAAAATATATTATAGACAAATAGTTAACAAGAATATGACTAAGTGAGTTAGAAATTAAACAGTTATGAGGCAGAATTCCAGAATGTGACCAAGTGAGTTAGAAGTTTAGCAGTTACAGGAAAATTCTTTGAGGTAGAAGTTCAAAATTTGGAAGTTGAGAAAATATTACAAAACAGTTAACAAGAACATGATCAAGTGAACCGAAAGTTAAGTAATTACAAGAAAAATGTTTGAGACAGAAGTTTAGAGCATGGAAGTTAATAAGAAAGTGACAAATAATTAGATAAAATATAGGAAAGTGAGCAATTATAACAAAAAATTACTTAGGAATAAGATCACTATAAATTTACCACAACAATCTACACAATACACAATTCTCAAACCAACACGAGCACATAATATCAAAATTCACTCTCTATAGAAATCAATTAAGATACTTAAAACACATTTTTATTATTTTTTTAGCTTTTTTAACATTGTTTATTCATCTTTATTATATTGAATTTCTTTTTATAGTTAACAATTAATTACTTTATTCAATTTAGATTTCATTTCATTACATTTAAGTATTTTGATAGTATAAAATTCTATTTCCTTTGTTTGTTTCCATTTTTTTCTTGTTTTTTGTTGTGGTTTTTATAAAAAAAGGAACAAGTTCTTAAAACGCGTTTGGTTGAATATTGATATCACTTCTTGTTTCAAAAATAAAAAAACCACAACAACTTTACAAAAACATAAAAAAGATGTATTTCTAATTTTTGGTAACAAGTTTTCATACATTTTTATTTTTATTTCTTCTTCTTATAAATTTTAGGGATCTCAATTTTGACTTCGCCTGCCTGGCTTTGTCTAATTTTGGCTCGGTTTGACCAGGTCACGGGCTCAAATTGTTCAACCGTGTTCGGCCCGTGACTCAACCGAAATGACAAAAACGACATCGCTTTGTAGCTTTTAAAAAAACAAAAGTAAGGATGAGTCACCCCCGCCTTGGATGAGCCACGGGCCACTCAATCCGAAGTCAGGACGGGGTGGGCCAGAAGCGGCCCGAGCCCAGCTAGGCCCATTGACATCCCTAATAAACTTCCTTTAGTGTAAAAACTCTATCTTTTTTTTCTTCTTTTACGTCTAGGGATATCAATGGGTCATGTCAGGCCTAGGCCGCCCCTGGGCTGACCGGATCTGAACCATGGGCTAGGTGGCTCGTGGCCCAATAGCAGGGGCTGACCAACCTGTAGCCAGATAAGCCAAGAGTGGGTCGGGCT
>JAOQMM010000008.1:4778621-4792034 GCA_027563515.1 Erythroxylum platyclados | reverse complement strand
ACAAAAGCACCTTTATCAAATTCGTTCACGGGTGCAAAATTGATGTCTCTATAGCAGAAATTTTTTACGTGGAGAGCTGTAGCACGAGCACATAAACTCAAATCTAAATCATTGAATCTTAGATTAACAGAAGAAGGAAGTTCAAAGCCTAATTCTATACTACTGATAAAACTTTGGTAGTTTTGTGTGTAAATTAAAAAATAAATCATCTAAATTAGGCAAGAATCCAGCTAACATTGCAGCCTTAACTACGATATAATTGAAAAGTCAAAATTGTTCACCTCAACTTATAATGTAGTTAGTATGATTGACAAAGGGTAGAGTGCAAAACAGTCTTTCGATTGGTATTTGATCAAACATCGGATCGGGTGGAGTTGCAAATCATTATCTGAATACTCTGTTTTAGATGGAAACTTGCAATCATTTAACTCTCTGTGATCACAACTACACATAGATTGCTCAAGCCTTGCAACAGGAAACAGCAAATACGAAATGAAAGATAAGGACTTATGCATGTCATGTTAAAGCTAAACGAATCGATCGCTCACTATCTTCGTAATTGCTGCGACAAAAAGTCGTCCAACTTAATTATGATATTAAAGGCTACACTTTGCGACCTTAGATTCCTACGTTAGAAAAGTCTCAAGATAAGACTGCTTCACAAAGGAAAAACAATTTCATTTCATTGTCCTTAGCTTATGCAAAGAATCTACGCAAGACAAAATCAATTTACTAAAAGTTGCTGATCCAATTTATGGATTAATATTGGTTTGCTAAACAACCTTATTCCTCCCGTGACATTGGATTTTTAACCAGGGGTTCATCTGGTGGGATGTTGAAATGATTCTTTCCTCCATACCATCGACTCCGTAGATGTACGGTAGGGTTTGAGTGAAGTTGAAAACGGGAAGTACGTCTCTAGCACTTACATATTTACTATAATTGATGAGTAATAATTACGAACATTATCGATGGATGTAAATCTTATTTAAATCTAACAATCACCTTGATGGAAGAACAAAATCAATAATTTATATAACGTTAAAATAGAATGAAAATTCTACCTGACTTGCTTAAATTCCTTTCGAGTCAAGGGAGTGATTTGAAAAATCAAAGATCAAAGCTCTACCCATAGGCTACTTATCTTGACCGTACAAAGCTATTAATATCGGATCAATTTTTCTGTGCTCATAATTCCGTGTTAACTCTATTTTAGACGATCCTATCCACACAAATATGTGGATCCCATTCCAGAATCTCAAGGCGAACAGTGTTGGTCCCAACAAAGACGCTACCTGCTACAAAAACTTTACACTAGTTTAATTCACATAAACGTGGTCTTTGGACTGATGCTTTCGTTATCAAATCAAACAAGGTCCTAATTCATTAGCCTTCCTCTTTATTTCCAGACGTACAAGTTAGATTGACAATTCCATGCACATTTTAAACCACTCCTGGTCTCTAGGATTAGGTAGCCCTTCACAGTAAGCCTCCATTAAACCTCTATATATACCTTGGAGCAGTATCGTGTCATTCACAACACTCAACACATATACCACACCACACTACTTAACCCGTCAAAAGCAAAACATCGAAATGGCGACTAGATCCTTATCTTCATTTGTTTTTGTTGTTTCATTAGCTTTACTTGTGATTTTCACTGGCAAATCCTCATCGGCTGAGCTCTCCAAGAATTTTTATTCCAAGAGTTGCCCGAAGCTTTTCAGTACGGTCAAATCTGTTGTTAAGTCTGCAGTGTCGAAAGAACGCCGGATGGGTGCTTCTCTCGTGCGCTTGTTCTTTCATGACTGTTTTGTCAACGTAATTCTCTTGTTTTCTTTCTATCTTTCAGCTTCAAGCTCTTGTTAAATCTGTTAGTTTCTATTATAGGTCACATTGAAGACATAACAATCGAAAAGAAGAAAACAAAATCTTAAAAGATGCTACGTGATATAATTATCGTTTATTATGTTATACATACAATGCAACTAAAGTATTTCTTTTAGTTAATGAGGCTGTAATTCTATTAGACTCGAAATTAAAATCCTCCTCCTAGAGAAGATTTATTTTTTTTTATTTTTTTACATAAGTCTATAGGAAATACTTCAATAATGTAAGGATATCCTTCCTTTTTACGTTAAAAGAAGGTAGGCGAATAGGACAAAAAAAATCAAGTTTGTTATCTTCAACAGTCAAAAAGCTAATAGTAGATTCTTTCAATAATTTACATGCCTCTTCTATTATTTGTACTTTCTTTGGACCTTGGTGGACAGCCATACGAGCAGGAGTTTCTAAAAGCAAAAATGACTATAGAAGAGCACTTTTTCCTGTTTAACCTTTGTTTTATTAGTATAGTATACTATACTAATTGAGTTCCATCTTTGTCTTCTTCATGCGATAGCACTGATTGACCGCCATAAAATTTACGTTGTTTTTTACTGCGGGTATAACTAGAATGCTTAAACTTTTCTCAAATGCATATATGTCTAAATGATTTTCGTAATGTTGCTGGCCAGGGTTGCGATGGGTCTATACTCCTAGACGACACGTCATCTTTCAGGGGAGAGCAGACAGCAGCCCCAAATAACAACTCAGTGAGAGGGTTCAACGTCATTGATCAAATCAAGTCTAAGGTTGAGCAAGTTTGCCCTGGTGTTGTATCTTGCGCTGACATTGTCGCTATTGCTGCTCGAGACTCCGCTGTTCTGGCAAGTTGAAATACACATGCATACGTACACCTACATGTATAACCATATAAATACGAAAGTTGAAACTACAATTTTGCTAAATTGTTGCAGCTTGGAGGACCGAATTGGAATGTTAAACTTGGGAGGAGAGATGCCAAGAGAGCAAGCTTCTCTGACGCCAACAGTGGTGTCATTCCACCTCCATCTGCTACTCTTAGCACCTTAATCAAACGTTTCGGAGACAAAGGTCTCTCTGCCAAGGACATGGTTGCCTTATCAGGTTTGACCTCTGTTCTGATTAAACAAACCTCTTTCAATAAGTGTCTTAGCTGGAAAATTTTTAAATAACAAGATTGAGGGATAGTCTGGTGGTGTAGCGGTCACTCCCCTCGGGATTTCTGGGGTTCTCATTCAAATCTTCGTTTCTAACATTGGTTCACATACATATGGTGTTGGTATTATCAGGAGCCCACACGATTGGACAAGCTAGGTGCGTGAGTTTCAGAGGTCGCATATACAACCAGACCAACATCGACCGTTCATTTGCTAAAACCAGACAAGCAAACTGTCCAAGAACTACAGGCTCAGGAGACAACAAATTGGCCCCCCTAGACGTTAAAACCCCTACTTTTTTTGACAACGCCTATTACAAGAACCTCATCAACAAGGAGGGCCTGCTTAACTCTGACCAGGTCCTATTCAATGGTGGATCCGTCGATTCTTTTGTTAGAAAATACAGCAGCAATCCAGACGCTTTCTACTCAGACTTCGTGTCAGCGATGATCAAGATGGGAGATCTTGATCCACTCACTGGTTCCAAGGGTGAAATCAGGAAGAAATGTGGCAGGGTCAACTAGTTTGAGAGAATTTCTCTTGGTTTGATTGCTGGAAATCTATGTTCTTTTCCTTTTTACGTATCCTTTCGATGGTAGTTCTTGTTTCTTGTCTTGTTTTTGTGTGATTTTACTTCAGAAAACGAAACGTTAACTGATACTAAGTGTAAGTATTGTTTGTTTGGAATCCCCTTGATGTTTGGATCGATTCAAATACCAAGCAATAAAATATTACGATCTCTTAATTTCTTTGGTTTTGGATCCTCAGTTACTCCAAACAACGTATACACATGGTGTTGGTTTCCTTGAAAGAGCCAATTGTCGACTGCAAGATGCATTTAGTTCTTTTTGACGACTGATTTTCCTGACTATCTAGGATGAAGTGGGGTACATTCAATGTTTTATATAAGCCGAGCAGAGAAGAAAATAGAACGAAATAAACATAGGAAACAACAGATTAAGCAATCCAACATCTGCAAGTAGCAGACTTGATTAGCTAGGAGTTTAAATGTCTAAATGAAAACTAAAGTCACATCGATTCGAGTGTTATTTACGTGAAAATTTGACAGCAGAAGAACCATGCTGCTATTAATTGAATAATAAAGAGAGCTTGTTGATCGATGCTAACCTTATAATATTTTTAATTAAAAATAAAATAAAAATCAATTAATCACCTATTATTATAATATTTCTAAAATTTTGAAAAATTAATTTATTAAATATTTTTGGTTAAAAATAAATTTTTTTAATTAAAAATATCACATATGGATTATTTTTAATTAAAAATAAAATTTAAATTGGTTGCCATCTATTCTTGTTGAAATAAGTAACTAAATGAAACAATTTTTGGGGAAGAGGATGTAGCTTCTAATTATTTGCTGTTCTGTGGGGGGTGAAGGCTAGTGGATTCTTTCACGTCTACTGAGAGTTGAGACAAAATTTTCCATGTTCGGTTTGCTATCTGCCTAATCTATAAAGAGGAAGGGCCAAGTCACTTAGCTTGAATTTGTCATAATGGACCACATAGTTGTCCAGTACTACATTTAGGCTAGCTACCGAAGCAGTTATTCATGCATAAGAAATTTTTAGTGGTCATGAAAACGTAATTATCTGTCTGACTGAAATGACATCATATCTCAATAACTGAATAGTTGTGCCTCCTAGTTAATAAAAGTGTGACATGGCTTATTTCCTAATTTTTCTTGGCGGTGAGACATCTTATTAACATAGTTAGAGAAGACATTTGAGCCTAGAACTGGCCGTGAATCGGATCTCTAACTTAGGCTCGGGCTAATACATATAAACAAAACGACGTCGTTTTAAAGAAAATAACATTGTTTTTTATATTTTTAATTAAAAAAACAAACAGCTCCAGTTAAATTGTCTCAGTTTTAAGCTTACTGTCTCAAGCAGGTCTAGTATCAGGCAAAGCTCGAGCTCGAGCTCGGACCTCAGCAGAAAGGATCAGGTTAAGCTCAAGTTTCGATTCAGCTCAGTCCATTGTCATCCCTAGAGGTAGCATTGTTGGAGAATTCAACTTCCTTCCTAGTGATTTTAATTTATGCAATTAAGGAGATGTGGACTTCTATTTCTATGATTACTTTAAATTTTTATATTTGATTAATATTTTTATTTTTATTAATATTATGAATTAAATAAATTTTAAATATTTTAAATATGTATATGTATGTATATATATATATATATATATATATATAAAGATTCTGTTTGACAACATTAAATTTGTTCTCGCAGTACTCGGCCCATTGCAGATTTGGATTTGAGAACAAGCCTCATCGTTCTATGTCGCAGTTGAACTTGAGCCTGTACTTTAGATCCAAGTTCACGTCCGTCAGGTAATTAATTACCAAAAAGAAACAGACAGAAACCGAATTTGGAAGACATTTCGAACGACAAATTTTAGTCAAACTCATTTACTGTACAACAACAATAAAAACAATAATAACGTGAGTTCACAAGGTTTTACGTTGGTGAAAAACGAAACATTAATTATATGCATTTTTCTTTTACATTTTACAAAAAAATTATTATAATATTTTGATTATAAAGGAGGAACTTTACCAGATATTTCAAGATTCACCCTTTTTAACTTACAACTAGAACAGAAAAATCAATTTAATATATTTGTAATATAGATGAATACATGTTAGAACTTAAAAGATAAGTAGCCTAAAGCATTTTTGTCGAGGTATTCTAAGATTAGTAATAATGATAATAAAATAGTGAATATAATAAGTGGTAGGTTGGAAACAGAGGAGTACAAGAATCCGAGTTGTTAGGCTTAAAATGCGGGTCAAACAAGAGCTGATGGTATCCTTCTCTGGCAATTGAAGCAAAGCTTAAAATACTCTGAACATAAAGCCCATTTTAGGTTTCCCTCGTTTTCTTCACCTAACATGAATACTACATCTCTAGAGAGCTATGTATGTGCGCACACGAAGTTTTAAGCACTGTAAAGCTTCAATGTTTGAGTTGTGCAAGCAAAAGATTATGATTATTAACACTGTAAGATTATGAATATTAAAATATTTTTTGGTAGACTTGATTTGAGTTTTATTTTATCTAATTTGGGAGTATTTAATTAAGCTTGAAAAGGTGTTTTTCTAAAAGCCATCCCAAGCCTAACTTGCTCTTGGATGGTCTAAGCTTGACTAATAAGACTTAATTCAAAGTTAGACACGTTAATTTTATAAATTCGGGTGTCTATAACCTCTTGGTTATAGTTTAAATTCAGGGTTTTGGGTGCAATTGAAAGAAAAATAAGAGTTTGGTGTCAAAATAAAAATTTCCTGACTTTTTAGGTTGGAATTTTCTAAATATTGAAAAATGATTCTTCTTCCTTGCAAATTTCAACTTCATATCAACACCAAGTTGGAGTTCGAGTCTCTTCCAAATACCTTAAACTCGTCAAAAATGTAAAGTCAAAGTTGCTCTCTTTTTGCAAAACCAAAGAAACGAAGAAAATATCTTACAGGAAACCCGAAAACTCCCCACCGCCACAATGCGAACATGTCCACCACCTTCATGTCGTCGAAGTCATGGGTGATCACATCTTTTGCGTTTCCAGTTGGAGAGATTTTACAAATATTTTCCTCCTTCAAAATCCAAATATTAATTGGTTGTTCTATCATGGTTTTTTATACAAAATTAAGACAACTATTTTGAACATTTAGTAATATTTTAAAAATCGAACTAATTTAGTCTATTTAATTATAAAAATTTTGAAGGATTAAATTTTTTGTTCGACTGTTAATTTTTTGCTTCGACATTTAATAATTTTTTTATTAAAAGTCGTTAATTAATTAGTAAATTTTTATAAACTAAAATAAATCGATTAATTTTTATTTACTAATCTCTTTTTTATTAAAATTTAAATTTTTTTATGAGTGATGATAGTATTCTTCAACCATTTTTCAAAATCTTTAATTTTATTTAATATTTATCCAAGTTTATGATACTCTAATACCAGTTAAACTTTTTAAATCTTAAACTTTTTGTATTGCCAATTTAACTTTCGGTCCAATTTTTAAAACATTTGCATTTAAAATAAATTAGCAACATTAATGAGCCTGTAAATAAAAACAAGTCAACAAAATTTCTTTGATAACACATGCGCATGACCTGGGTTAATTCCACATATATTCATGTATATTTTTTAATAAAAGTAGTGCTACAGATGTGAATCATAATATATTTTAACATTCTTCCTTTTGTGATGTGACTTATGAATTTGAACTATTGAACATTCCATTGTTTCACATTTGTCAGGGAAATAGATAGTATCTTTCATAATCTTGTTACTATTATATTTTATATATATTCATCTATTTAATAAATAAGATCTACAGGAATTAAACGGATGAATACTTATGAAATATGATAAAGTAGGGTAATAGAAACAAATGATCTGAACTCACTTATTAGAGGCTAGTTTCTTATACTTTATGTATGTAAAATTTGATATTATATATTTTAAATAAATTAAACATTAAAAATTATATAATAACTTTAATCTAACTGAAATTTATAAATTTAATATATTTTATCTCCTAATTCACCATTATCAAATTATTAAATAAAAATGACTTTTAAATTAGAAATAGATTTTATGTCCAAAACTAGAAAAGATGCTACTTTTCAACCTCTATAGCTTTAAGGTCAAAAGCACCGAAAATGCACACGTGAGCCGATGCCAAGAAAGAAAATTATTGTTGGCTGTCTCTCTACTTTCTTTAGCATTCCTACCGACTCTTATCTTTAGTTCCACATTAGCTTCTACATCAAAAATTGAAGTTAATACTTCTCTATATCTAATTGTTTGTTAATCCTTTGTTGTTTCTTCATGTTTTAAAGCCATTGACATACTTCCTTTTCTTATTTACCTTGCCTTTTAAGCACTTCTTTCTCTAATATCATATGTTTCGTCTCTACTCCATTTCAAGCAATATATCTCTCCCTGCTTCGATCTACACAGCCAACTAGCATGCTTGAATGTCCAGAGACAGGTAAAGCTATGGCTGTGTGGCAAGGATAAGTACTCTCTTTTTGGCAGAAAATTTAAGTTCAGCTCTAGCTGGTTCCAACTGAAGAGACTTTTTATTTATTTCTTCTTGTCTTTCTCTCCATGAAGTTTAGGTTTCCATAATAAAAGAAGTTCAAGTTATGCTGTTTTAATCAGCTTCTTAAGCACATAAGAATTTCTTCTTGTTGATCCCAGGGAGAGATTTGAAGAGATAGGAAAGAAGGTGAAGAGAGACTCTTATGAATCTTCGCGGATGGGGAGGAGACATGAACTAGATCCCTCCGGGACCTTGAATACTGTTACACCTTGTGCTGCATGCAAACTCCTGAGAAGAAGGTGCGCTGAAGAGTGTCCCTTCTGTCCATATTTCTCCCCTCATGAACCCCAGAAATTCGCAGCTGTTCACAAAGTTTTTGGTGCAAGCAACGTTTCCAAGATGTTAATGGTAATTTAATTAACCCAAATCCCATCTACCAATTGTTTCCTGTGTTCTGTTCCTTATGATTTCATTTTATTTACAGTTTCATCAATTTTTTGGGATTATCCAGGAGGTTCCTGAAAGCCAAAGAGCTGATACCGCAAACAGTCTGGTTTATGAGGCAAACTTGAGGCTGAGAGACCCTGTTTATGGTTGCATGGCTGCAATTTCAGCCCTACAACAACAGATTCAAGCTTTGCAAGCCGAACTTAATGTAGTGAGAGCAGAGATACTCAGGTACAAATATAGAGAGGCTACTAACAACTTAATCTCTTCTAGTCAAGCTGCTATTATTTCTTCTGGGGCTGTCTCAGGTGCTGCACCTTCACCGCCAATTCTCCCTTCAGTTCAACTGCCGCCTCCGCCTCCGCCTCCTCCTCCTCCTCCTCTTCCTCCTCCTCCCCCTCCCCACTCTATTGTCTCCTCATCTTCATCGTCTCCTGCTTCTTCTCTATATACATCAACTAGCACAACAGGTTTTAGCTCTATTTCTAGTGACAATGTTCCATATTTTGACTGACCATTATGAGAACATTCATACGTTTGATCCATTTGAATTGGGAAATAACCTAGTTCGAATTTTGATAGCGTAGCAAAGTAGTGTAATCACATCTTATGTAATTGTTTTATCGCCTCTGCATATGATAATTGACGATGGGCATATATAAATGTAAGAAATTAACAACATTGACATATATAAACGCATGGTGGTTGTGATAATATCTAGGACTAGGCGAAGTCAGAATCTCTGAATTGAGAATAATCATATAATATTTTTGTTTCTGTCATTTATGTGAATATATATCTTGATGGAGCCCATACAATCTACATTCAGTAACTAGTAAGTGACAGCTATCTCACAACCTTAAATGTATGCATGTGGTTTGGTCTGATTTGTACTCTAAAGCGACAGCTATCTACACCCACATGTGTTTGAAGGCTTAGAGGCCTGGTAATTATTTTAGTGATATTAGTACTAATGTTAACTTGGAACTAGCAAATCAAAAGAAAGGAATTTGGTGTGCATCCTGTATAGTTATAGTTTTACACTTTGAAGTTCAATACGATTCTGGAGTTGAGTTGAATTGCACTTTTAAGTTCTATACAGTCATTGACAAGCTTGACCCATCGGGCCAGCTTTAAAATCATAATGGTATTCTAAAAGCTTTAAACTACGATCGTCCATGGCCATAGTGGCTAAACTATATGAACCGTGTGTTTTAGGGTTGCTAAACTATGTGATTGTAGTGAAAAACTAATTAGCTTCTGCTCACGAGGGACAAACAGAAAAAAGATGTCTTCACTCGTTTATGTTATCAGTTATAGAACATTGAGCCAGTATAAGTTAAACACATGGTAGTTAGTGTATGTAAATTTTGTCTACCATAATCTATTGACTTATTCTGATTGTGGGCTGAAATTTATGGGATCAAAAAGTCAACCAAAGTGGGTTTAGAGGACTCTGTAGCTTGTACACTCTAGATGTAATTATTCCTACCTTTCTTACTTTTGATACAACTCGCCGCCTATAGATCATCATCTACCTGCACACCTCTTATGTTCTCATTCTGTTGCGGTCTTTCTTTTCTTTCTCTTTTTCTTTTTCTTTTCTTCAAACCTCAGCATTGCCACGACCTGCCTCTACAATTCTTGTTTCTTATTTCATTTTGACAGTTCTTTGTCGAATTCATGAAGAAGCTGGAGCTAAAGTTGACGTCTCGATATTTACAAAGATTTTTCAGCTTTTTCTTGGTCACAAGGCATTGAGTTTACTTGTCGTGTTGAGCTAAATCTACAAGTCGAAGAAGCAAACTCAAGAAGCAGTAATCGTAGAAATCTAAGATGGGAAAATAGAGGGCAAGTCAAAATATCATATACATCCAAAACAAGACCCTATTTCTAGTATAGCGATGGAATTTGGTTTCACGTCACCATAACTTCTTGTCGTTTCTCCACACCCGAGAAAAAAATTATTGAATATAAAACTCTGAACCTCATTTCAGAAGTTGCCACTTGTTTTATGCACAATCTCCTATATCTCTCTGCATATCTTAGATCTCTTGAGATTTAACCTGAGGAAACAGTTCAATGTCAACTACCGGTCAGGCTCAATAAAATAAAATGGCCATCAGATCACCAGATGATGGCATTTACGTGGTGTGGACGAATTCTATTAGATGTATTTGTCAACAAGTCAATAGAATAAGGTTACGAGATTAATATCAAGATTCCTCTGTTTATTACAGAGTGATTGTTTACGTGTTTTTCTCGGCAAAAGAACATATACTCAGAGATTTCACATGGTTTTAATTTGCAGTTTTGAGCAAAGCTTAGACAATAGCTTCATGGTCACATGCAGGGTTATGTTTACTAAACCCAAACTCGTTACTGCTTTCACGAGATAGATTTACAGGAATCAATTTTATTTTAGAAGTTTTACTTTAGAAGATCATTAGTCAGTTTCTAAATGAACTTGAAATAATATAATTAAGGATAAAAGATAAACTTCTCTTCTAATTAAAAAACGTTAAATTTTTTTGAAAAAGCTCTTTTAAGTTTTCAATTTTCTAAAAAACCTTCATCTTAAATTTTAATTAAAAATAATGACAAACATACATAATATAAGTATTAGATACAGATTAATCAAATATTATTTGCATGACATTTGGTTAATTTTGGTCACGTGTGAAATTAGTAACAAAAAAAGGGTCTCACATCAAGTTTAGGTTAGTCTTATACTTGCTTTTTTTGTTTTCTTTGTTTAGGCAAAATTTTTGCATTTTTTGCATATAATAATCCAAATCTATTCTATCCTGTTCATAAAACTATACACGTCTTCCAAATTTTAGATATTAGAAACATTCATAACTTGAATTGTTGTAAAATTCAGTTTCTGATTTTTACAAATAGATATTAATCATTTTAAATCTTGGATTGAATTATTAGAATGACTTTTTTGTACTTTGCATACTTAAGTGAATTATGGAAACACAAAATATGGAGTTATGCATTACCTCCATAACTATCATTAATTAATTTTCTAAGAAGGTAACTAATTAGAAGTGGGGACAATAATTATCCTTAATTAATTTATTAAAAGTTTTAAGAAGGTGATTAATTAGAAATAAGGACACCTTAAACCTATATATAACAGTTTGATTGATCATATTATTTGAATATGTAATTTTAATTTGTTAATTAATTTATCCGAAATATATATGTTATGAACTATTATATACACTAAACAGTTTATTCAATACTTATTTTAGAGACAGTAATTACAAATTTTATCATTATAAAACATTAAAACTTCAAACCATTAAACGAGACTAATAAAGATCATATGCAAGTTTACTATCCTAATAAGGCAAAGTTTTGTTGGGTTGAAATTGTTTACAAACAACGAACCAAATTCTTACAATATCTTATGGTAAAGTGAGAGGAGTGAACGCGTAATATTTAGACAACCAAATGAATTATAATAAAATGAGCATTAGATCCTCTGTTTCAATTACTCTGTTTTAATTCTGTTTTTGTTTCAAGACGTCGTTTTATATATAAAAATACATAAAATAATGTCCTTTGTGCTAAAAATAAGGTTAGAATAGAGTAATTGAGACAAAAAAAAATTAAACATGTTTACGAAATAGGAATGTTGTTTATTACTTTTTTCCCATGATCTTCGAATTTAATTGCATACACTTCAGCCTCTATGTGAAGGATGTTGCACTATAAATTTGTTTGGCCCAACAATTTTCTCGTAGGACTTTTAAACTTTTCATTCTGATCTTCTTATTGATGAAGTGATGATATCTTTTGTATAAAAGGAACTAACCACGTTTTATGTGAGGCCATGTGGTCATCGCATGATAGATTTGTAAGCTATAATTGAGTCCAAATTAAAACTTATTTCTTCTACTCACAATATTACAGACTTAGCTTGACGATCCATTACTTAGAAATAGTTCGAAATGCGACAAGAACATTTTCACATGCCTCCACGAGACTACTTAATTAATATACTACTTAAACAATAATTCGCATCTCTTTTAAACACGAAATTCAATTGCCATATTTAGGTGGTCACCGCTAATCTTAGCATAGTTAACTTTTATTTGATTTTCATGTGGAGTTTCTAAACAATAATTCATGGTCCATCTTGAATGTACGCGCTATTTAAATATCATATAACATAAAAAGTGTTATAGTTAATTAGTTTTACATACATCTTTAATCAGCTTGTTAAAAAAAGAAAATTCATACATTATATCTATATTTGGAAAAATATATATTTATTGTTTTGGACATTATAATCGATTTATTCTTTTACGTTATTTGTAAATAAATGTTAGTTGGTAATTTCTCAAAAAATAAAAATAGACGCCTTCAGACTTCTTACCTCTTTCTTATCTATATTCTAGACGGTGGATTATAGTTTTTTTTTCCTAGTTAATATAGGTATAACTATAGTTTCAAAAAAATATCATAATTGACCGTAATAACAATTGTGATATTATCTAATAATATCCTTATGTAAATAGCTGATCAAATAATTTTTGGAATTGTTTAATTATGTTAAACTGCTAATAATCATATTATGGTAATCAGTTGATTAGATTGAAGGATTGAAATTAATCCACTGTTTTTGAAAATCCTCTTATAAGGAATGTTTTGCTCTAGCGGCTGAGAAATTAAATGACGAAAAGACGATTGTGTCCAAAAGTTAATACAAATTACTCAAGCCATCATTTTTTATTATTGCATTATTACAACTAAATTATCAAAAGACATAGGTTAGTGATAAATAAGTTAATATACTAGAAAAATAAACTTCAACTTGATTAATATGGAGAAAGAAAGAAGCAGCAGTAG
>JAOQMM010000008.1:4730873-4756483 GCA_027563515.1 Erythroxylum platyclados | reverse complement strand
AAATGGGGCCTAAAAACAAATTCGACCCAACCCGATTCTCTAAACCTAGCCCATGTTTACGCATTGAAGTTTCATTATACTACACAAACTAAAAAACGGCTTCGTTTCTTTTGAATCGAAACGACAGCATTTGCTCCCTGACACTTAAACCTCAACATTTTAGATTTAACGTCATTTTGCCAATCGTCTGTGTTTCATTCAGGAAGTCGCTCAACGTCATCTATACCTTCCCAATCGTTTAATTGGACGGAGTAACTCATCGGAGCTCCGGTTGAAGTGTCCTGCCGCCACCGTTTTCTTCTCCCTCTTCTTCGCCTCTAGGACCTCTCTGGTCTCCTTCTTTGCTTATGGTTTCAGTGTATGTTAACTCGCGGCCACTCCTCCTGTCCTCTCTCTCCTTTTCACTGAACATTCTTTACTCATTTATGTAGTTCTTAAGATTTACTGTTCATGTGTTACTTAATTGGATAATTTATCCTTTCTCTGTTGCTTCCTATTCATTTTCGTTGATGGAGTGTTATGCCTTGTAATTTGTTTCTGGGTGCATATTTGCTACTTACTGCATTTCTCTACGGTTCGTTATCTTTCCTTTCTTCATAATTTTTTAGTGGAGCTTTTGAAATTGTTTATTTGCTCGGTTTTTCACTTTCTCTTCCGGTGGATGCTTTAATTACCTTTAGAATTTAGATGGTGTTTAGCACAATGTAATGGGGATTACAGCGCTATTCCATTCCACCATCAATTTCATTCCTTTCCAGTACTTCCTACCAAACATTCTCTTAAGTTCTTATTCTTGATGAAGATAAATTTGGTAGGGTGTATGCAAGCAGAATTAGTTCTATTGATCATGCCAAGTCGAGGTTTTAATTCGTACTTACTGTTTCAGTCTGTTCTGTTATCTTTGTAATTCTGAGAGGATAAAAACTTGCTCTTTTGTAATGACTATTTTAGGCAGGCCCGCTCTTGGTTTGAGTTCAATTATAATCTTCAGAAATCCATGCTTACTGTGAGTTGCCATATTAAGCCTTTCTTTTTTATCGTAGCCTTCCATGCTTAATGCAATATTAAGGTTTTGATCAAGCTAAAATCCTGTAGTAGGGAAACCAGCTACTTTTGAGGCCTAGTTTGCGTTACAATTTTCTCCTCCTTTAAATGTCTTGCTTAACAAGTTTCAATTTCAAATGTTGAAACGAAATAATTATTTAGTAGAACATAATGCAGAAATTAAAAGATAATGGGATTTTAATCTCTTATGATGTTATTTTTTTTCTTCTTCAGGTCATTAAAATCTTTTAAAGGATCTTTTGACAGAAACCTTTATTCTTGCTAAATGGTAAGGTGTTCATGGTTTTGTGTGATTCTTCATGCATTAGAAAGTTATTAGTGAAATTCAGCGGAGATTTGATTGCCACTGGGAGGTCAAGTGCCAGAGTTGTTCTCTTTAAGTCCAAATTAAATCATCCTTTTGTTGTTCTTGCCCACTTGACCACAGCTGCTGTCAACCCTCTTCCAAGTAGTAGTGACAGTGATAGTGAACACAAGCAGCTACATCAGCAATTATTTGAGGATTCTAAAGTAAAGGTCATAAATGTCTTATACAGCCTTAAGACACAACCTAACATGGCTTTCTCTTTCTTCAAGACAATGAAGGACCGTGGTTTCCAACATGATGTTGACTCCTATGCAGCTATGGTCAGAATACTTTGTGATTCAGGACTCCACCGCTGCCTCCATTCTGTTTTGGTAGACATCATTAAATGTGATGGTAGAGATAATAATTTTGATCTATCATACTTTCTTGACAACCTCACTCTCATTTTCATTGATAACACCAACACTAACGAACAGCCCTCAGTATTAGTCAAATTTTATGATGCCTTGATTAAATCTTATGTGACTGTTGGTATGTTTGATGAAGCTGTTGATGCTTTGTTTCAAACACAAAGGCGTGGAATCCTTCCACATATATTTACCTGTAACTTTCTCATCAATCGTCTAATTGGACATCAAAAACTGGATATGGCTATTTCTGTTTATAAACAGTTGAAGAGGTTGGGGTTGAGGGCCAACAGTTACACTTATTCCATTGTTATAAAGGGACTTTGCAGAAGGGGTACTCTAGACGAAGCTTTAGATGTTTTTGAAGAGATGGACAAAGCTGGTGTAGCCCCTAGCCCTTTTGCATATGCAGCTTATATTGAAGGGCTTTGTGCAAATCAGAGGTCCGATATAGGTTATCAGATACTTAAAACATGGATAGCCACCAATTTCCGCGTTGATGTGTATGCATTTACTGCTGTGATTCGTGGATTTTGCAATGAGATGAAACTGGATGTAGCAGAGAACATTTTACTTGACATGGAAAGTATGGGACTAGTCCCTGACATGCATTGCTATAGTGCATTGATATGTGGGTTCTGCAAGAGTGGGGATTTCGTTAAAGCTTTGACTATCCACAATGATATGTTGTTAAAGGGTATTAAAACAAATTGCGAGGTTGTGAGCTCAATTCTCCAATGCTTTTGTCGACTGGGCATGCATTCTGAAGTGGTTGATTGGTTCAATGAATTTAAGGAATTGGGAGTATTTCTGAATGAAGCTTCATATAACATTGTCATTGATGCCTTCTGCAGAGTTGGAGGAACTCCAATAAATGTGTTTGGTCAGCAAGGAAATCTAGTTGGTGCTTTGAAAGTATTTGAGCAAATGAAAGAAAGAGGTTTCAGACTTGATATTGTCACTTGTAATATACATGCTGCTGTACTCTGTAGACAAGGCTGCGCACGTGAAGCTCTTGACCTTCTGGATTATATGGAGACATTAAATCTGAAACCTAACACTGTAACTTATAATCTTATAATTGAAAATTTATGTATAGGTGGTAATGTGAAAGTCGCTAAAGAATTTTTTAACAGTCTGAAGGATAAGAGTCTGGATAATTATGCTGCCATGATTAGTGGGTATTGTCAAACCAATCATACTGCAGAGGCTTATGAACTTTTCCATGAAGTTGCCAGACAGGGATTATTAGTGAAAAAGAGTTCTTGCTATAAGCTTCTGAAAAATCTATGTGATGAGGCAAATATTGATGCAATTTTCATGCTGATCAAGACATTGGTGGATTTAGGAGTGGAGCCTGACAAATTTGTGTTCAGTCAAGTCATTGCTACTTTTTGTCGGGCTGGAGATATGGAAAAGGCGCAATTCATTTTCAACATGTTACTTGAGAGTGGTTCGGTCCCTGATGTCATCACCTACACAATAATGATGCATGGATATTGCAAATTGAGCCGTGTCCCGGAAGCCTTTAATCTTTTTCATGACATGAAAAAAAGGGGAATTAAGCCTGATCTGATTAGTTGTACAGTTTTGCTGGACAGTCAATTGAAAACACTTCCAAAGAAAGCAGAGCTAGCGTTCAGCAGAAGTGAGCATAATGATGTGTCAATCGTTTCAGGAGAAATGAAGAGATTGAAAATCAGACCTGATGTTATTTGTTATACTGTTTTGATTGGTAACCTTTGGAAGGCAGGCTGCTATCAGGATGCCGCAGGTTTCTATGATGAAATGATTGAAAGTGGACTGAAGCCTGATGTGGTAACGTATCTTGCTCTCTTGTCTAGAAGTTGCAATGTGGAAGAATTGCATAGGACCTTGCATGATCTTGATCAGAGGTCTTCCAAGGGGGTATTGTTCAATAACAGCACCATATCTGCTTTACGAGGCCGTATCTCTAAATCCATGAAGGCCAAATAAACATGTAACTGTTGTGGCTTGTGGCTTGATGGACCTTAATTTTGGTGAAGTAATACAATCGACTAATCAGAGGTATAGTTGTTGTTTCATATCTTTTTTGTCTCTATTTGGGGCCTCAAACTTGAATTGTGGAAATCAATTTGAGGAGTTAGTACAAATTGAGGTAACTGAGAAGTAATTTACTTGAACTGAGACCGTGCACTATACTTGCAGAAGATAGAGAGGTGCAAAAGCGTCACCACGACATTATTGCTGCATCTAATTTCATCTACTTGTCCATGGACTTCAAGTAAATATCCTTTTTTATATATATATACTTTGATTTGTTTCTTTATCTATTTCTAATACCTGCTGAGGTGTTTCTAATGAACCTAGATGCTAGGAAAACCTGAGTTATGCACCTGTTGAGCCCCCTGTTGGTGTAATGCGAAAGGTGTTACTATCCTTGGTGAGATGAATGCCACTCAGGTCAGAAGACTGAAAAGTTGAGCTTTGGAAGAACTTCTTATCGAGATTCATGTATCAGCGAGATTATGTTGGCCCTAAGAAGAGCCCCAAGGATAAATATTGTATAAAAACCAAACAGCTGGAGCCTGTGATCATTGTGGATTTGATTGGCAATATTACTTGGGAATGTATCGCCATCTTGTGTAGCAGCTCAACATATTACTGATCCAACCGTCAATGATTTTGGTTTACATTCTCTTTACAAACTCCGATGATTCAGTGGATGTCATCCCGCATGTTTGTCCATATGCTGCTTATACATTCCAGAATCTGACTTGGAGGTAAATTATCATGAGGTCTTTCTTATTGTTTTTCCTTTCAAGGTACTGACTGTGTTTTAGGTTTATATGTCAGCTGGTTTATTTTAGGATATTGATCCCAATAATGGAGGTAAAGATGCATGTAGCAATAGCTGATACGAAGAGCTATTTGTGGGTTGCAAGTAATACAATACCAAGTGAAAAATAATTGCCATCCAACTATTCTGAAAGAATGAGCTTGTAATACTACAATTGTTAGGTCTTAGTTACTGCCATTATTATGCATCTTCGTGGCTTGATAAATTGTATTACTATAACCATGTGAATAGGACCAAAGCTTTTTTCTGGCCTTTAGTTCTAAATTGAGATTAAATAGGGTATCCTTCTCATACCTCCTCAATTATTCTTCTGTGCCACTTTTACTGAATCAGTTGATGATAGTGTGCAAGAATCACGAATTTTCCAGCTGTAAGCTAAATTCTTGTTTTGTATGTCTAGATGTTTTTTGCGAGCTTTGAACGCAACTTCCCTTCTGCATGTCCATAAAGCTGTATTACTTAATTGTCTTGTTTGGGGAAAATTAATTTTTTCTTGGTATTATGCATTTAATGTACTACCTAATTTCCAGTGAACTCAGAGTTAAAAGATTGGAAAATGTTACTTTGAATTGTTTTGCTGGCTGGCTGAGATGTTGCGATGCTGATCTTTCTTGGATGCCTGTTTTCTTGCATGATTAGTGATCGATGGAGACTTATTCTAGTGTCATTTATTTTTGTACGAACCCAAGTAAACTTTTAAATCTGTTGGTATTTGTAACTAAACCTTTTGGATTGACATTTAGATTATAAAGAATGGTGAATTTGAGGAGCTGCAAGAGTCTGGTACAAGTGGCAGAGTCTATCATGAAAAAGGCATAAAACAGTTGCCTTTATGGAAGGTCATTGAGCAAGAACCTTTCGATCTATGGGACATACGCGAACACATAGTTCACAAGCAATTCATCTATCGAACTCGAAATGGATTCGGCTGCGGAATTAGATGTACTCATGCTTACAAGTGCATCAATGAGGTGGCTTAACAGAAAAGAGTGGATTCATTGGTTTAAGTAAGCCAGAAGATCCCGTTATTGATTCAATAACAGGATCTTCTGGATTACTTACTCAATAACAGGATCTTCTGGATTACTTACTCAAACCAATCAATGCATAACAGGATCTTCTGGATTACTTACTCAAACTAGTCAATGCATTCCTTTCAGTTAACCCACCTTTTATGTATATATATATGTGTGCTCTTCTTTTTCCTTTCTTTGATACCAACCAATAAAAGCCTTTTATTTCAGTTCACTTGCCGAGCCATTCTAATGAAAAATATTTTTGACACTTGATGGTAGGTTGGAAAAGGAAATAAAGCAAGGTGCTTGTTAAGGGTTATGTGCGTTTGAACTTTAACCCTAGGTTTGTTTAATAAATCCATGAATAAAAATAAAATATAATAAGATTTAATTTATTTATGATCATAAATAATTCGTAAAGGCTTGGTTAAAATTTATTTGCATGTTTATTCATAGTATTATGTATAATATTGAAATTGCTTTAAAATTATCATGATTTCTTAAATAAATATAAAGTTTGGACCAATTTTTCATGAAGTTTGGATTAAGTTTTAACATGTGAAATTTTAATAAGTTAAATATAAAATAAAATAAAATATATTATAAAATTATTTTCAATACTGATAAATAGGTGATTATTTAATAATATTTTCAGTTGAAAACATAACAATTAATTTATTAAAAATTTGATGTATATTTTGATGAGGATGAGTTATATTTATGTATTGTTTGATATGAAAATATAATTGATCATTTTTCTATAAATATTATAATATAATGAACCCTTGCGTTATCATCAATTGCGTACTTTCACGAAAAACTTGATTAATAAATTTAGAACTTACTAACTGAATCGTTTGGTCCACCGGCCTAAATTAAAGTATAAAGAAGTTGAGTTTCCGTATGATGAGGGTTGAGTTTCCATATGATGCTCAATAAGCAAGTATAAAGAGTTGAGTTTCCAATTCCAAGTGACGAGTTGCGTTACGTGTGAAGAAACTCTAATCTTTAGAATTTCAACAAATTTGCACGTGTCTCCATATCGTGATTCTCACCAATTGAATTTCCTATAATTTGAAGCTAAATGGTCTCGAAGTTTGCAACTGACGTCTGGTGAGCCCGTGGAATTAAGTATGAGTTGGTCCATCGTCATTGTAAGATGGAAATTAACTGAATAACATATACGCTATATTAGATTTACGATTACATTGTAAAAAGTGAAGACTCTGCAGATGAGAGGCTCTTATTTGTTGCCGGTAATCGATGATGACGAGTGGGGATTACTAATTAATTTGTCGTTATCTGATTGTTTGATGTTCCTGAGTTCAAATGACTGTTTGGACAGACATTCTGAACCGACAAAAGGATGCCAAGAACAGTAACTTGTCTGATTCTTACACCGAAGTCTTTGTGACCATCCATGTAGTAAATATAGGAAAAGCAGAAGTCACGGCCATTGAAGGTTGAGGGGTCCACGCAGACTTTTCATATAGGAATCTAAGAATGGGCAGCGGCTGAGAGGAAAAAATGGGGGGAGTTGGAAACTTTTATTATGTCCATTCAATGTAATAGTTCCAATCCCAGGTTGAATTTTCACGTCCAGAGCATTAAACATTGTTTACCTTTTTTGTTTGGTTTTTATTTTTTAAAAGATTTGATTTTTACAATGCCCCCAAAAAGCCAGATCCACACGCTACAGTACTCCCTATTTCTCTACCCTGGGTCCCCTTGCCCAATTGTCTTCCTCTTCTTCTTCTTCTTCTTGTAACGAATGGAAGTTCTTTGCTTTGGGTCTTCTGTTGACAAGTTAGTTTGAACAAGTCAAGCAAGGAACTTCCTTTTTGGTGCATCTATCGTCTTCATCCATAATCTGTACTTAACACCATAGATAGGTAAGAGCCCTATGGGTGCAGCTCTCTTTGCTTCTTGTTAAATTCTGTTTCTTTTTCTTTTCTTATTGAGTTTTGCTCTTAATGTCTGTTTCCTACTTGGACTTATTCTCATCTCTTCCTCTTTTTTCCATTTTTCCATCTACTTTCATTCTCTCTCTGTTTTTTTTTTCCCCCCATTCAGTAATGTTTTACCTGCTAACTTTATGCCTTATCTCTGCTTTTTCTCTCCTTGTTGATTGACAACTGTTGAATGTCATCTTTGGATGTAAAGTGACAAATTCAAAGGAAGCGAATATGGTGCTCGAATTGCCCTTTCATGTTGGTCTTGTATCTACCTCGGAGGTCGTTGCCCCAAACAAAGAATTTTATCGGCTGCTTTCTGTGTTTTCCGGAATTATTATGTGTGCAATTGTAAGTGTGACCTGCTTCTTTTGCATGTGATATGTTTGTTTTTGCAGAAAGAGAACTAACACTATCGTTTGAACTTTGTTCCTCTTAAGAATATGGTTGCCTATGGCATTCTAGTGGATGTTATAGTCTTTTATGTTCTTGTATACATGTCATAAGATATCAACTCATTCTTTCCGGCTGCATAAGCAATGGTAGAACATTCTTTTGCAGAATGGCTGAGGTGATTAATCTTCTAAGAGAAAAGCAGGAGAAGGGTTGTATATTCAGTTCCGTAATGCTCATATATTAGCAGAACTAGGATCGAGGCAACATATTTGTAACAAATTTGTCTTGTAGATCTTTTACAAGCCAAATCAACAAAATATGTGGGAGTTACAAGGTTCCTGCAATGGCATAGGGGTCTTTTCAACAATTTTTTTTGGTAATTCTTTGTAGAATGTGGGTTCCTGATTTTATAATTAATTTCTTGTTTTTCATAAGGTCTTAATCTGACAGAATAATTTTCAAATTTAGAAGAAACTAGAAAGCAGTTATAGGTTATGAAGTTGTGCTAAGTAGAATAAGCTTAAACTATTGAAAAGTGTCCATTGCTACAGAAACTTTACCAGTAATTCATGCTATATCCATTAGTTCTTTTTGTGAAAAACATTAAAGTTTCGCTGTATTGTTTTGAGTTTGTGCTCTTTATTTTTCTTTTGTGAGAGGTCCTTTAAAGTAATTGCTTTGAGTCTATTCTTGTGATAGCTAGCTTTTCAAAGCTATGTTTTTGTAGTCAACTAGCTGGTAATTAGCAACATTTCATACTTTAAATTGATTCTCTTGGTGGGTGTCTTACCAATCGGAAATTATTATATTTCACTTTTGCGGATGAATAATGAAAGCTTGTTCTTATTCTGTTTTAACCTTGTCAAACCTAACTTACATGCCCTATTCTAGTGTTGGAGTTTCACTGTATGGTTTGAATATTCTAAAGAATTAGATATTGTTAGTGTGATTTCTTGCACTTTGCTTATCTAATGTCCTCAAAATGTTCTCTATTTTTATCCATTCATCAGTTTCTGATGTAGAAAAGAATGTTTCTTGCCAAATTCGGCACTCTTTTTTATCATACATTTGCCATCTCCATTAACTTCTGATACATGTGTATGTGGTATTTGAAGGTCTATAAATTTACAGGTCTTGTTAGCACCCTTTGGTTCAAAGGTTACGGAAAGCTGACCCATGCGCAGAAAGTTGAATGGAACAATAGGTATAACTGTTTACATTTCAATCCTTGCTGTATAAGTATGTAATGTCTATTTTTACTGGGACTGACTTTCAGCTTCTGTGTAGAGATAAATTTCATTGCTTTTATAATACAGGGGGTTCTCAACATTCCACGCACTTGTTGCAGCTTCAGCTTCTCTTTACTTGCTGCTTTTATCAGGTCTTTTTGACGATGGAGCTCAAGAAGAGCTTGCTATCAACAGAACCTCACTTGTATCCGAATCCGTATTGGGGGTAAGCCATGTCATAAAATGCGTATCTATATCATCTTTTTCAAAATTCTTTCTCCTTCATCAGTTAATTAGTTTCATTTGTCAAAGCCCTTTTGCTGTTAAATAGCATTTTATGATATGCTATTTGCCCATTGTTAATGATCAGATTTCTTTATCTGTCACATATGGATAGTTCTTTATTTGTAAGACTCCGTTATTTCTGTCTGAAATTTCATTTCTCTATGTAACTGCTTTATTATTATCTGATAATAAAGTAGCTATTCTCTTTCCCCTTATTTTATACCCTTTCTGTTTTATACGGTAGCTCTGTGTAGTAGCTGTAATTTAGATGGAATCATGTATTTGAATATTTTCAGAAGCTATTTAATTTCTTCACTTGACCTCTTTTTTTTTAATTTTAACTCATTTTACAGATCTCTATTGGCTATTTTTTGTCCGACCTTTCAATGATTCTTTGGTGTTTTCCAGCATTAGGCGGTCTGGAGATTGTAAGTACAAATAATGCATGTCCCAGTTTACATATTTGTGTGTTGATGGCCTGATCCTATCTCTTTTTGTAGCAACCGGGGAAGAGTATGTGACTAAAAATATTGCATTGCCCAGCTTACATCTTTTTGTGTTGATGAGAGCATCTCTTTTCCTAGTAACCCGGGAAATGAGTGTCATTTTAAACAAAGTTTCTAATCTGTCTTTTTGTAACTATGTTTTGGACTGTGGTCATGGTTGTCTGGTTGAACCCTTCCTATCACTTCTGGAATTGTTTCTGTTTTAAGATATCAATGCAAAAAATAATTTTCCATAATGGTCATGCCTACTCATGAAATCAAGTTGCCGTGAGGAATTCTGAGATTTTATCCTAGAGAGTGATGGTCAGCTGGTTTACTAGCGATGTCAGCACATCCTATGTTTTCTTCTCAGGTCCTGCACCATTTTCTGTCCATGTATTCAATATTTCTCTCCCTCATAAGTGGCCAAGGACAGATATATATACTGATGGTTCTCTTCACAGAGGCCACTACTCCGTTTGTGAATTTAAGATGGTAAATTTTTGTTTATAAATCCCTTAACTTTCCATTTCTTCCTTTGTTTTGGATATTAACTTATTATGCGTTTTCAGGTACTTGGATGCTGCTGGTCAAAAGAGTTCGAAATTCTACATCTACAATGGAGTTGCATTGTTCCTTGGTTGGTTGGTACTGTCTAATATTCCTGAAAATCCTTGCCATTGCACTGGTAGTGGAATGGAAAGTTATTATAGGCTAATATCTTGAGCAGTAAATTGTGACTTAATACTCGATTTAGAAAGAACTTTGGGCATAGAGAAGATTTTATTACCACAAAAAATAGTAACAAGATAAATAGGTTACAGGCAATACAGTGGCTGCTGAGCAGGGAAATGAAACAGAGTTGTGTTTGAGAGAAAGGATCTATATCATTATGTGGCTGGTTAGTTTCAGGATATTCTCATGATGGTTTAAGGTTGATACTCCAATATTTTATGTAGAATTTTTCCTACCAGAATTTCTCTACTTATGATGTTAAATTTGAAGGAACACTTGTCTTAATTTAATTTTCAGGACGACCTGTTTTCCTTTCTTTGAATTCCTTTCTGCTCTCCTGCTTACTATTGCTTAAAATTGTGACAAGAACTATTCATGTACTCAGGTAGCAAGGATTATTCTGTTTATCTTCCTCTACGGCCACATGATTTCTCATTTTGATCAGGTGCGTGTTATATCTAGATTGAATTTTCAATTCCCATGTCAAAAGGTGTTAATCTGGTCTTTCACTTGGAAAGAGGGGCAACTTTTTTCTTTCCCGTGAATGTATTTTATATACTTTCTAAAGTGTTAATGACATTACATGAGCCTTCAGTTGGAATCATGAGTCATGTTCTTGTTTATTATTCATTGAATAACATATAATGAAAAGAAGAATACTAGCTGGTCTAAGAACAGGAAGCAGAATAACGACCCGAATAAGTTTAGAATTTAGTTCCTAGTGAGTATACCAGAGATGGTGGAACTTGAAAATGGACAAGTTTAATGGAGCTTCATGATGAACGTGTTAGTATGACATGTCTTGATAATTGTTGGTGTATCAGGTGAAACAAGTTTTCCCCTTGGGCTTCTACAGCCTGCTTGTGGTGCCTTCTGCTTTGGGCATTATGAATCTGTATTGGTTTTGGAAGATCTTCAAGGGCATGGTCAAAACGCTTTCTAAAGCAAAACACAGTCATTGATCTAAAACATGTCTTGCAGTTGTAGTCAACCAGGAAGACAAACTTAGTTTCTCATCAAGGATTTTAAGTCACGTTGTGAAATCAAAACCTTTGATTTTGCACTTCTGAATTCTGATTCATTGTTTTTGCTTATCTTTTTTTGTTTCTAAATCATTAACAACCTCTAACATTGATGGAAAGTATATATAGTGGCTAATTAACTTGTCCTTGTCACCTGGAGAACTAGTAACTTGGGCCCGGGCTCATGTCTTGATTGTTCGTAGCATGAGTCTATCCAAATTTTGATAAGAATCAGGTCAAGAGACTCAAGACTAAAATGTTATTCTAATTCGTATTTAAAGAATATAAAAATTAACATACCGAAATTTTGGTTAATTATATTAAAGTGATAACGTTTTATTTAATCAATAGTTTGAAGTTAACTAATTCAAGTCAAATAGGATTTATTTTATCATTACATTATTAAAAAATAGACAATAACAATAATACTCAATACTCAATAAAATTTTTGCTGAGTCACGAAATTTAAGGAGATATAATCTTATCCCTAATTAGTAGAGACATCGTCTCCAAATCTTACACCTGGTAGCTATGCTAGCCACAGTCTTGCTGTGTTACCTCACAACCGATTCAGCTCGCATCACTTAGAACAATTCAAATCTTGTTTTCCTCGTCCCAGTTCAGTTCATGAAGACTAAGCATTGTAGATGTAATTTTTCTTTATTAAAGTTTCGATTTTTTGGTGCTGAATTGTAGCTGATGAATCTGCATCGAGTTTCTTGGTTTTCTTTGGCTAGCAATCCGACCAAATTGATTATGAAGCTAAGAGATTTTGCAAAGAGACAATGGGGAGAGAATGACAAGAAAAGAAAAACCAGTCTTTTGTAGTAGGTTAGTGTTAATTAACATTAACTAAAGCATTAATCCTGTTGAGTTAATTAAAGCTTCGATATATATATATATGTATTTAGTCCTATTCTATTCTGAGCCTTCACCATGGTAAATTCATAAAGCAACATCTTCTGCTTCTTTCTAAGCTTAGAGAAATCCTTGACAAATAATATTTTAAAAAACAACTAACAACCAGAATATGTTCTCGACCTAATCAAGTTGATCATGGCATGTACAACTTGTTGCCACACTTGCACCTCCACGCTTCTGGGTAATACTCAGCCGTCACAGGCGTCCCTGGAGGGACCGGCACGTGCACCGGCTTGCATGGAGTGCATTTGCCGCATTTTGACGTGCAACGCGGTGGCGATGAACCAGGTCCACTCAAAAACCTCCTTGTATTCACGCTCAAAGAAGCCTCCTTCGTCACCTCATCTCTTCTCTTCTCAAAATCCTGCGCAAAACCAATCATACCCTTTTCATTATTATTACAATCAATCATTAATGATATACACATACAACAACAGTATGTGGTAAAGCGAAAGAAGAAAAGGGCAGATGGATAGATTTAGAGGTGGATTTTAATATTTTCTTTGAGAACACAAAAGCATGGCTCCGCTGAAAGCGCTGAGCAGCGAAAAGACGACAAGAGAAAGGAAACAGATGTTCGATGATCAGTTTGGCTAAATTGCGCCGGATAGTGTTGTACGCTTAACGAAGCTTGAGGTGAAATGAAACTAAACTTGAAAGGGTATAGGGGACGGGACGGGACCACCATGCTTGTGTCAGCTGATTCCTAATCATATCATGGATAGATTAAATTCATCTGACGGCTGAGAATGCAAAAGGGCCCTCCCTGGGTTGCTCTGCAAGTACTGTTCGCGGCGCAAATAATAGACGTACAAATTGTCTTTATATCTATGGGGTGTATAAGAAAAAGAAAAAGAAAAAAACTTCGTAGGCCAGATAGTAGCTAGCTAGATCCTGTCACGACACAGTCATTGTTTCTCACTTCCATCTTTGACTGCAGCTGTAACGTGTTCTTGCTTGGTTTTGGTGTTCATATTTCGGTAAAAGAAACACACACACATACATATGTTCTGATTTTCAGACATTTGAAAATCCATCTGTACATTTAGCGTATAAAAAAGGGCCTAAATGAAGATTAGTAATTTAGTATATTGAGAAAGATTAGTACTTTCTGGCATAATCTAGCAGCTAGACTCCTAGGCCAACAGAACCAAACTCACCTGAAAATATATATCTGCTTTGCCGGACAATGAACACCTGGGGTCTGCATTTTATGGAAAACGAATTAATTGAACTCATTCGATATAAACTTGCGAAAACCAAAGGCCATGTTTTGCTAGAAAAACCATGGAAAGAAAATATGTAGCAGTGGTGACTGAGATCAGTGCATTGTTCCTTTCTCTTCACTTACCAGATAGGAGTGGCGATACGGCCCATAAGAGAACACAAAAAAGATTTAAGCTTTGTAGAGAATTCTTACTCTTACCTAAACAAGTGACTGTGGAAGTGATGTTGGGAAAGAGTGCACATAATGACAAGAAGAAGATGGAGGCACAGTAGACAAGAGAGGGTTTGTCGTTGAAGCTCAGTACTGATCTGCTGTTTCTCTTCGACCCCATGAACGAGAAGATCAGAATATCAAGAGGCCAAAGCGAAATCCCCTTAGCAGAGCTCAGAATTAAAGCACCAACAAACTAGTAGACTTTCTCTCTTATCTTATGACAATTCACTTACAGAAGAAGACTAGCTAGTTCTGAACTACTAAACAAGAGAAGCTAACACTTGGCTTTCTGTTTTCCTTTGTCAGACTCCAATTAGATTATACTAAACTAAAAATGATCACAGACTTGAAGCTGAACCCTCAAAACACCCACGTTTTATGCGACTGTCATGCTAGCTCTGTGGTCGGAGTAGCAGAACAAGAGCATCCCTTCATTTCCATTCCTCCCTTTCCCATGTTTCTTTTAAATCCTGAAGTTGACAAACGAGTGAACGTGCGCTAGTGGGGGTGGTTGCGGAAGAGAAGGAAAAAAGTGGAAGTGTATTGGTTCAGGTTTGGCAGAGAGGTGTTTGCAGAGAGACAATAGTGGTAGTAGTTGTTGATCTGAGAGAGGAGAAAAAGATTGTTGAATCTATGACAATCGTCTGTTCCTAAGCTTTACCATGTTTGGGTCCAGGATTCTCTTACAAGCTTTCTTCACTGTCTTTCAACGACTTCCCAAAGCCAGAAACGGTACACGTATATCAAAACACACAGCCAATCCCCCACTCTTACTTGTTAACGTTACTACTATTCGTCCCAGTACCGTTCCCATTCTTGTTATTCTTATTTCTTTTTTCCTTTTTATAGAACAAACTAATTAGAAAAACTAAAAAATAGTTATTGCCCATTTTGTTTTTAACATATTTCTTCAGTCTTCTAGTTTTTTTCTGCAGCAGGCTAAAGAAAACTAGTATAAACAAATTATAATTCTACAGCTTGAATTTTATTATCTTGTTTTAGGAAATTGTGATACTTGGTGTAAACTGCTACTGCATTCCACAAGCGACCAAGAAGTACCAGCTCTAGAATATTTCGGTACTTGAACACATATGCGAAGGGTAACTAATTAGAAGAGTTTTAAAAAGTAGCAAAAATATAGTGCACGAGCTGACTTAATTCTTTAGACCCAATTTCAGTTTGTGTCTTTAATTCGGTGAAAGGAGAAGGTACATTCTGTCTGCCTTAATCTGCTTCAGTGAAGCTACTGTAGATAAGAAACTTTGGAGAGTTTAAATTCCTGGTTCTGGACACATCAACTGTATAGTTTTGCAGGTAATTTTGGTCAAAGTAAAAAGGGAGCATGTGTATGTCACGTCTTAGCTGATGTCTCCAAGTGATCATCCATGAAGTCTCTCCAGATTCCAAGGGCAAGGGCATGTAGACAAAATATCAAAACCAATGTGTAAGAAAATGGTGCCATGTTTGGTGGCTGATGACTATTAAGTTTGGACTCAGTTCCAAGAACTGCTCTTCACATGGTCTTAAAAAGACACTTCAATTCTTTACATGGAGCCTTCCTTTTCTTTATTGTTTTCTCCCCCTGAAACTTCTGATGAAGATTCTAATTTCTCAGACAACATTTTCCAACTTCTCTGCATGTTTTGTGTCCCATCTCCTCGTGCCTTTAGTAGATTCATCAAAAGTCAATTTTTTAGTCTCTTAAATAGTAGTTTTTATTTTGACGCCTGAGTGACAACTTCAGCACATGTTTTCGTAACTACAACTTGTAAGAATACAAGGGTAATCAATAATTTGGTAATATCTCAACCTCCCTTAATTCCATAATTACCATTCGCATAATCTTAATCTTAAGGAATCCATTACGATTAGAGTGTTCATTCAGTTAGAGAAATGTCAAAAATAGCTATATCCTATAAGGGTTATCCGCATTAGTTAACTATCCTTATATCCATAGAAGATAGCAGCAAGAAGCTATACTCAAATCTCATTATAGTTAAACATGATTACCTATCTTTTCCAATCAGTTTTCCTCTCCATGCACACAGCAATCTAATTTCTCAGACTCGAAATTGTATAGGACAAGGCAGGACGGTTAATAAATGAGGAAGGTACGTGTATATATATTCTGCATCGGGGAAAGTGAAGATATCTAATATCAGCTAGATAAGCAAGTATTTCACCGATGGAGTTGAATGTTGCAAGCGTGGGGATGAAGTGAAGCCCTTTTTATATATAGTAAAGTAGTAAACAGGTGTAGGTGTGAAAAAAAAGGGAAAAGCGTGTGGATCGGAATGCATGCAGCTGCAGCAGAACAACTTTGTCGCTGTTCTTTTGTTCACGTCTCAAGTACTGTAAAATTCTAAGGCAACGAAGAGACCGCTGTCTCCCTTTATAGAGACTATCTACTGAGAGAGTACTTTTATATATAACATGTACGTTTCAAAAACCAATTTCAACCCACCACCAGCTTAGGGTTGGCAATATGAACGAGAAATGTGAGTGTGACATGCATGTGCAGAGGCATACTTGTAGCCTGACTGAAACAATTCAATTATTTAAGTTTGAATAAAGCTGGCAGGTTAACCTCGATCCAGACAGATGGGTCTAGAAATGCCTGCCTTGTGCTTCTTTTGATAAAAATTCAAACTTTAAACATCGTCGTATGCATGTAAAACCACTTGATCTATGTAGTATTCACAAATTAAGAAAAAATTGTATATCGATTTCTTCTACTGATTAAGAGGATGAAAGCTCTTGCATCTGTTGACGATAAATGAAGCCGTAAGGAAGCTTAGTAGAAGAACTTGCATCCCTTAAAACTCGAGGAAAATTTTGATGGTGACAAGTTTGTTGCTTTCAATTTGCTAAATGAAGAGTTTGAAAATGAAAATAATGTCAAGTTTTCAACTTGGAATATTGTAAAGTAAATTAATGGTGGACAATTATACATGAACAGTCTACCCTGGTGCCAACTTGTGCTGCAGGATCTGAGTGTGACGCAGTTCACAGAACGCTGTTGTTTCATTGTTGGGTCCAATAACGGGTAGAATGGCCCATCTAATCCCTTCAAAAGTTTGTCTCAAGTATCAGCGGCTGCTATGCTATCTGATCTCATCTTCTGTAAAACCTCCTCAGTGGGATTGGTCCAAGGGCAAGGAGGGGTGCCTTTGACACAGAAGACTTAAATGACAAAATGACACATAATTTAATACACTATATATCAATTAACGTAGCAGTATTTAATTTTGGTAATTTACGTGTGTGTGTGTGTCTGTTCATTGTACATTTTGAAGGCTGAAGAGATTGAAGAGGAATTCAAACACTGCAACCTCTGCAACTCCACAGTTTCTTTTCTCGGTTTCTTCCACGTCTCCCACTTCCCCATAAATAATAATTTTATTTACAAGTTCTCTCTAACAAGCATGGAAAGTTTACAAACCTCACGCTTTCACACACACTCGCACACATTACTACATTAGAGATGAGAAGAGAGACACCGAAGTAACTAAACCCCAGAAAGGAGCTTGTCCTGATGTCCGGTGGAGAAGTAGCTCTCACAGAGACGAATGCTTTGAGCTAAAGTTCCAAACTTTTAAGCTATTTGGTGAAGGAAATAGATAATAACTTTGTTTTCGTCCGCCAGCTCAATCTCCTTTTGTCATGTTGAGGTTTTTCTCATATGCCCAGGTCGTTTCTTTTGTTGCCTTTTCTCTTTTCTAATTGCTTTGTGCCAAAGTTCCAAACTTTGAATCCATTTGGTGAAGGAAATAGATAACAACATTGTTTTCCTCTACCATCTCAATCTTCTTTTGTCAACTTGAGGTTTTCCTCAGATGTCCAGATCTTTTCTTTTGTTGCCTTTTCTCTTTTTCTAATGTCTTTTCCTCCTTTCCTTGAACGATTAGACTTGGTTAGTCTGATACTATTACTACTCATCTGTTAGTGCTTTGCCTTCCAATCTTTGATACTGAGGTATATTCGATCTTTGGAGATAAAGTTCAATATTTGGCAGCTGCTTGTGCTTGGTTACTTCTCTCTTGAAGTCCTTGATTGGTGGATTTAAGCATACGCAACAAAAAGCGAGTTGCTTTAATTAACTTGAATCTCTTAACTCCCCTCAGAGCATATGTTGTTCTTGCTAACCGTTTCTCTAGGAAGCATGTTGGTCACTTGCATAACCTTGGAACACCTTTAGTTTCTTCAATCCTTTGAGGTTCTAAGTGGTCATTTGGCTTGGAAACAGGGACCTTCTTATTAGTGTTTGCTTTACATTATTGCATTGTGTCGTTTTGTTTCCTTTTTTGTTGTATCTCTCTTTCTTCGGTTTCTTCAGATTGGTGTTTCTGAAAACTGAATCCCGTAGGACTTGTCATTGGTATTTAGATCAATCCTCTTTAAGTTATGGAGAATGCCACCAGTAAAACCTCAAAACCCTCCTCAAACATAACCGAAATGGTATCTAAATTTGCAAAAGTTTGCAAATTGAGATCCATTGGAGTTTTTACCAATGAGAACCAAGTTCCCCATGACCGTTACTCTCAGACAAATCCCAAAGAACAATCAACGGGTGAAGATAACAGTGATGCCACCAAGGAAACTGGCTGCGATGGTGAGAAAATCCATCCCCAACCTGCTGTTGGAAACAAGAGCAGCATAATTGGTAACAAGTATATTCTTGAGCTGTTTGATGTAGTTTCTGCTCTGAAATTAGCTTATATCCAACTTCAGGAAGCTCATATACCCTACATTCCTGAAAAGATTATAGCTGCTGATGAGCTTGTTGTTGCTCTGCTGGAATCACTTTGTAAGATGAAGCAGAGGTACAAGGAGAAGCAGTTTGCAAAATCCAAGCTTGATTCATCTCTTCTTGGTTGTTTACGAGCTGAAATAGAAGTTAATGAAGAGGTGTTAGAAAAACTTAAGTCTAAAAACAGTGAAAAAGATGCTGAAATTGCATGTTTACGACAAGAACTTCATGATTTGGATTTTAGAAATGCTATATTAGTTGAAAAGTCGAGGCAGGAAAGTTTAGAGAGAAAGAATGCAAGGATTATGAATATTGCTATGTTTGAGGATACCTTCAAAAATACTTCAAAATCCATTCATGATTTTGCAAAACCATTAATTAGCTTGATGAAAGCTTCGGGTTGGGATCTAGACCTTGCAGCAGATTCAATTGAAAGTGGAGTAGTTTACTTCAAAAGGTCTGATAAGAAGTTTGCTTTTGAAGCTTTCATTGCACGGAGGATGTTCCATGGCATGTCACCTAAGTCTCATAATGTTGATGATATCTTGGTGGTTGATGATCCTCTTCATTATCTGATAGAAAACCCAGATTCAGAATTTGCTGTTTTCTGCAGAAAGAAGTACCTGTTTGTCACTCATCCAGTGATGGAGTTGTCTTTCTTTGGAAATTTGGATCAGAGGATGTTTGTTTTGAGTGGCAAGCACCCGAGGACGCCATTCTATCAAATATTCACAAGGATGGCAAAGTGGGTTTGGGTTCTACAGCAGATTGCAACTTCAATTGATCTCAAAGCCAAAATATTTGCAGTAAATAGGGGATGCCAATTCTCAGATATATACATGGAACGTATTGACAAGAATGGGGAAGGTACTGCCGTCCTTGACGAAAGACATTCTAGTTGTAAAGTGGAGTTTATGGTCATGCCTGGGTTTAAAGTTGGCGATACTGTGGTGAAGGCCCAGGTGTATGTTTCAGAAATCAGACCATCTCATGGAACTTGCTAGATGGAGATGCTGTGTCTGGTGGGTAACTAGCGACGTTAATATCTATTTGTTTTGAATGTGTTTATACTTGGCTCAAGTCAACTGAGCTACATTGTTGTTTATTTTCGGATCAAGCAAGTGTAATGAGATGGAACTAAAACCCCTAAGCATAGATTGTGTAATACTCTGTAGTTTTATATATTGCATATCTATAAGATATTTTGAATGCAAGAATCTAATTGTATGTGCATTGAATTGTAAATATACATCCACCTGAGGATGGTAATGCATTTATATTATCCAAGTTTTGGTTAACATTTTGCAAAGCACCCCAACATGTTTACTATCTAGTGGATGTCTGTTTTTCATCACCACAGTTGGACTTAAATGAATGAAACTATATTGTTTGTCTGATTTCGTGCTATACTTGCTATCCTTTTGTATAATCACATCAGATTCATTCTTTATTATACCGGAGGTGGAACCTAGCCTTGACCGTGGGGTGGAGGAGCCATGCTGATCTGACTAACCTGGTTGGCTAATATAGTGCTTCTACTATTTTCTTTGCGAAGATGAAGAAGCTTAGTATATATGATTACTATCGCTTGGGAAACATGATTAGCAGTCATTTGGAAGCTTGTGATCTCCGCATATTCATAGTTTGGGGCATAACATGATAAATACTTGGAATTGTGAATGTTAGTTAACAAATGGTTGGGCTATATGTATTATCTGAGTCACGAATTTCTTTTGGTTTGGACATTTTCATACAAGCGCTTGCTCTTGCTGGTAAAATTTCCAAACTAGCAGTTATAACTAAATTTCAGTTATTTGGAGTTGAATGTTGACATGCACTTGCCTCAAACAACTATTGAGATTGGCTTTATTCGTGGTCTGTTACTAAGACAAAGTTTTGAACAAAGAAAGGGTAGAAAAGAAGAATTCTTGAGGAAGAGCTGTCGAGGGCCAGGCCTTTGCAACGTACGAGGTAAGACAACTGGATTTACTATGAACTAGCAATGTCGCTACTGGTGTCATCAGGGGAGAACAGGTCCTTGCAAAGCTCTCCGTAGAATCTACTGACCAAATCGATGAAGACTGGACATTTTAGGTTCTTCCAGCAATAGAGAAGCTCTTCCACGTCCATCAAGTCTCTTACTTTTCCGTCTTCAACTATCACGTCCACCAAATAGTTCTCAAAGCTCCTGCAAGCATCTTCAATGTCTTCGTTTCCAAAAGCTTCATTTTTGGTGGCCTTGCTGTTGCTGGCCTTTATGTAAGCTGGCGTCAGAGGGGATGGAAAGAGTTGTCTTTCGGGGACGGGCTTAGGAGAGTTCATTAGCGGTCTTTCGAGCACGGGCTTAGGAGAGTTCATTAGCTCCGCGAGTCTATCCATTCCTTTGGAACGCCTCCGGAAAACTGAGAAAGGAGTGTCGAAAATCCGTTTCTTTGGTGGACTTTTCTGGCGGCTACTGCGACGTGTACGGAAGCGAAGAGACCTTATCAAGACAGGTTTCCTGAGCCTGAGTCTGAAGGCTAGAAATAGTCTTCTGCAGGGGCTGAAAAGCTTGTATCTGAAGGCAACTAACGCTTTCATTTTGAATGATCAGACAGAGAGTGTCGTTGAAGAAATCCAACAAAAAGGTAGCTTTATATATCGCTTATAATTTCTTGGAGGAGAGTACCAGAATAGTTGTTATGCTTTTATGATGAGTGCTTGATTAAGAGTTGGTGAACCAAGAGAGAGACATGGAGAGATGAATGTATGTTAGTTAAGAGATACGAATAATTTAAGAGTATGGTAGTTAAAGCATTTTGCACGTCTTATGTTCTTTGGATTTGTTCATTAGTTGCCTTCACGAACGTCTTAGATGGCTGTGAATTTGTAAGTGGCAATCCATCCTCTGAGTTCCACTTGGAGGGATGATTATGATTGCTATTGGGAACATATAATTTTTTAGAATACCATAGAATCTTTGTCAGACATCTGCCCATAGTACAAGTCAGAATAGAAGATGTTGACGATCTGTCCTAGAGCCTAGAGGTTTACTCGCAAGTTCCTTTGCAGATTTTAGTTTCTGCTGTTAACAGAAATACCATTGGGCCAAATTGAGTAGGGTTGGTCTCGTCTCCTATAATCCATCCCTGATCAGACTCTTAGAGGTGGAAGTTGGGCCAGTTTTACTTTCAAAGGGTTGACTTCTTACTTGTGTAGTTGGGTATCAAACTCGTAGAGGTTTACTAAAATCTTGTTTCTGTAAAGATCCACTTAGTTTCTCGTTTAAAATAGGGATCAAATTTTCTGTGTCTAATATTCTATTTTAATCTTATTTTTATTTTAAAACAACATTTTTTTAATAAAATGACGTTGTTTTATGTATAAATAGACATAAAACAATGTCGTTTTTGAGGTAAAAATATAATTAGAACAGAGTAACAAACACAAAAAATCTTATGTCTTTGAAATGGATGACGTTCTGTCTAGACTCAACAGACTATATCTTCTATCTTCATACTTATTACCGGCAAGTGTTTGTTGGACTACATTACTCTTTATGGTCCCGTCCATTTTAGTAGATTGATATGTTACTTCAACGCCGTCAATGCAGATGACACTTCATAACACGATTATAAATACTACCATATTTTTCTTGAAAAGAAATAGTTCCCATCTTCTGTTATTGTTTCTAGTTTCCAGACTTGGTTTAGATGAACGGTTTAGACCCCGTTAACAAAGTCAAGAATCTGCTAATTGATCTGATGTTAGATTTAGACATGACCCTACAGCCATTGTTCTACTTTAAGATCAGCAGGTAGGGCTTTACAGGCATTAATGAGAGCAGGCAGGGACCAGTTTCTTTTGTATAGCATTTGCCAGTGAAACATGAGTGTGAACCCAGATTTGGGGATCAATATCTGAATATCCTCACCGGGGAAAAAGGAGAGGGAATATCATCATTTGTAAAGCAAGAAATCATGGGGGATGATACATCACTTGGTAGACATATGGGACCTTACAACACTGCTAAAACCATCATTATCATCAAACCCACTTTTTAGCTAAATCTGACCCAAGTCCCAGATGGGGTGTTCCTTGCCAATCCTTCAAGTTGCAGCAATGAATTGGCGACTATAGCCACAAATGTGTATAAAAATCGCACATGCAGTTGAAATTTACCAGGCTCTTTTAGGATATCAAAGGAACTGTCACTTCCCACCTTTAAGATTTGGTTAAATCAGATCATAAGGCGCAAACAGTCCGTGATAATATCTTCATAATACAAAACCATCGCCACTCTTACCAAAAGCTCAGGTGTTTCCATTTCAGTGAGCCCCATGTGTTATAACCTTGTGGTTTCGTAGCTCTCATCACTTGTTGGTCACCTACTCACCTTTCAATATCAGAGAGAACCACCTCAGACGGAAGAAGAGTGACACTTTAAGGGCGTTCCAGTAACACAAGACGAGAGGACTCACATAAAGATATGGGAAATTACAGGTTTAGATTGTCAGATATGATACCAAATGCCTGGTTTTACAAGCTCAAGGACATGAGCAAAAGCAGAAAGCAATATACCTCTCGACCTTGGAAGAAAAAGGTGTCTTCATCTTCTGCTACATCACGAAAATCCAATGTTTCTCAGCGGAGATACTCCTACTACTCCAAGGCAGCTCCTAACAGAGTAGATAAACGCTACAATTTTCCGGTAAACCCGAAAGTTTCAGATACTCATTTCCCCGAGCAACCAAGAGCATCGTCGAATAGAATAAGTGAAAGAAAAACCATCTACAGGCCCTCTCCAAAACTTGTCTCCTCCTCATTCACGTCTTCTAGTTGTAGCTGTCATGCTGCTAATAACTCTGTCTGGACAGGTTCTGTTCCTGATGACTCGTTAGGCTACTGCTCTAGCTCCTCGCTCGGGAGCACTCCTGAGCTTAATTTCTATAAATCTCTCCTATCTGAATCTGAGGAAGATGATAACTTTGCTGTTACTGGCTTGTTTGATCGTCAAGTAGCGTTGTGGTCCACTCATCGAAATTTTAAATTTAGTTCTTCAAAGACAGATATCATCATTGACATGAACGATGAATGCCGTGAAACGAAAGTTAAGAGCGTTGATGGTAATGACACTATGATCTCAGAGCCAGAGCTTCATCGTTTTGCGACCAAACCAGCAAAATTCGAAGACAAGGAAATTGATGCCACTAATACTAGAAAAAGGTCATCTAAAGCAAAAAGGTCTCTCTCTGTCAAGGTTGTCAAGGAGGAAAGCATCAGGACGCGTACAGAGAAAAATACTAATCGTCCCATTAGAAAGTTATCTTCAAACTGTGCTGGAATAAGACTTCGAGCTAATTCACCAAGAATTTCAAACAGGAAAATTCAGGCCAGTGCTCGAAAAAGTGTGTCATCATCAAGAAATAAGACCCTTTCAGATAGCTTTGCAGTAGTCAAGTCCTCGGCTGATCCACAGAGGGACTTCAGGGACTCCATGGTCGAAATGATTGTGGAGAACAACATCAGGGAATCTAACGACTTGGAAGACCTTCTTACTTGTTACCTTTCGCTAAATTCAAATGAGTATCATGATCTCATTGTGAAGGCATTTGAGGAAATCTGGTTCAACATGACAGACCTTCGACTGTAGAAAACATAAGATTATCAATTGCATATATGATAGAAACTTTGATGTATCATGCTTTTAGGACTTTTACGTTTCAAAGTTGAACTGGAACCCGAAACCCACTATTGAAATGAGCCTTGTTAGTCATTAAAAGACTTACGTGATCCCAAGTTCAACCAATTACAGACTGCTGGATTTCAGCAGCTTTAAGGCAATACTGAAATAGTATTATAGGTCTATCTGTTGTTGTGGAGGTTCTTCGTATTCATCCTGGTTGGCTGAGGGAAAGTCAAATCAATATAGGAATCTTTCATGCTATGTTTAATTCGATTATCTTAACTACACCAGGACGAGAAATTTCAGGAACAAACAGTTACTTGTAGACTTGCTAAAAGGGGACTGTTCCTTTTTCTTTTTTCATATATTAAACCCGAGAAACACCATGAACAGCAAGTGATAGCCTTCATAGTTGAAGATAGAATAAAGAAAATGCTAGTCACTCTTCTTCACTCAACATAAGAAATAAGCTGAAATAGAATTGGTAACTTCATGGAATGAGATAATGAGAAAGAAAAGAGTGATGACTCAAATAGGCGTGACATAAAATCATAGTTAGTTGAACCATGCCAAACTATAATCGGTTAGACTTGCCTTAATCATTGTCTTGACCAGTTTTTTCCAAGCAATAATTATTGATTTCCAAAGCGATAAAATGAATTGTGGTCCAGAAGACATACATTTGCCATATAAATACTGTTAAGATATATGTCAATGTCTTAATTATTTAATTTTGGACATTATTTGATAATTGGACTTAGTTGAGTTTTTGTGGGACTCTTCAATTGGACTTAGTTGAGTTTTTGTGGGATTCTTCCAAGACAAGTTTGATAAGGTTCAAATCCTAATTAAGATGAGGTAGAATTTACATTGGATTTTTGCTTGACTTGGATTCAAATCTTTTAGTTGAGATAGAATTCTATCTTGGATAGAAGTGTATCTTGAGAAGGGTTTTATGGTGTGTTACATACGACTGATTGGCTTCTTGACTGTGCGTGCCTTCCTAGAGCTGTGGCAGTTGATGTTTTTCTAGTTGTCTCATGAAACCTAGGCTGAAGGTGTTTCGGCAATGTTCTTGAGTTTTTATTGTTG
>JAOQMM010000008.1:4694822-4706833 GCA_027563515.1 Erythroxylum platyclados | reverse complement strand
AATTCATGTATAAAAATGATGACTAAGTTAATGATACAAAAATTACATTAATTCACAAGTGAAAGATCTTCCTTATTTTTAGAGAACTATATAAAAAACATTGAACACTAAGCTTTAATTTTTAAGTTTTTTCTACCCCTAAAATGATGGATAAATAAAGGTGGTGAATAGAAGCTTGGGAGATTTGTTAAAAATGTTTGGTTAGGGACAATGTGAAAAATTGGAACCTAATTCTTCCTATGGCAGAATTTGCATATAATAGTTCTATAAATAAGTCAACTGGTAAGAGTCCTTTTGAAATAGTCTCGGGAGTTCAACCAAGGAAGCCTATTGATTTTGTTCCTTTGCCACAAATAACACGAGTTAGTGTTGAAGTTGAAGGTTTTGTACAACACATGAGAGACATCTTTGATGAGGTATGACAAAAGATAACAACCGACAATTTGTCTTATAAAGAAAAGACTGATTAATATTGTCGATTGGTAGAATTCTATAAAGGAGATATGATGATGGTTAGGATTCCAGAGTGTTTTTCGAACAAAAAATATAAGAAACTTCATTCACGAAGTGCTGGAACTTACAAGATTATCAAAAAAAAAAGTGCTAATGCTTATGTTTTAGAATTCTCATGTGACATGGGAATTAGTCATATTTTTTATGTTACAAACTTAACTATTTATCATGGATATGATGACATGCAATCTCCTATTGCAGTTGTGAGAATTCCAACCATTTCCCATTTTAAAGAAGAGATAGAGGATGTTCTTAATTAATAAATTGTAATCAAAAGAGATGGAGGATATTCGATAATTTTTTTCCAAGTAGAAAGGAAGACCGATTTCTAACAATACTTAAATTTTAGAATCTGAATTTCAGAAATTGAATTCAGACTTATATAATCAGTATTTATCACATTCTACATCGATGAAGACTTCAAACAAGCTGGAGAGAATTGATGCAAAAAAACTTCAAGTCTATAAAAGAAATAAAAGAGGAAATATTAGTCAACCATAAGCTTCAATTTGGTGGGACGAAGATTAAGAATTGAATTGATATCAAAGATAAGGGCTAAAATTTAAATTGTGTTAGAATTCCCTATTAGATAGGAAGTAGTAGTAAGTTAAATATGTTATTCTATTTTAGATACATTATCCTAATTATTTAGGACTTATAGAATTGTTATTATAATAGGATTTAAATTTGTTATGATACTAGAATAAGGGTTCTAAAAACTTCTTTATAAATATGTGTATATTCAGCCCTTCAATGACAAGCAATTTAAAATTTTTCGACAAACTTAAGCTTTTAACTAGAATGTGTGATGCTTTCTTTTCTTACTCTTCATTGTTTGTATTCCTCACTAAATTCCAGCAAACCTAACCTAAATTTCAACCATCGTAAAACTAAATTTCAGCCATATTAAACCTTAAAATTCTAATCTTAAATTTTCAGCAATCAAACCTTAAAAACTCAACTATACAAAATCTGAAACTTCAGCATTCTTAACTGAAATCCAACCTAAAACTTGATATTCCAACAACTTAATATCAGTCATATTTCTTAATTTTGTGAGTTTTAACTACTAGTTGATACTTTTTCTATTTGTCCTACATCATCAGCGTTATAAAACTCCTTCAATATTGTCTCGACAAGCATTCATGCAATTTTTAGAATTAATCATCAGCTGAAAAGTGCGAGTCATTCCATGAGCATCTAATTGCATCAATTCAACCAAAGAAACTGGAATTGAAAAGCAAAAAGTATCAATATTTTGAAACAGACAATTATTAAAATCAATTTAAGAGTTCTTAAATATGTAATTGCATAGGGAAGTTTAAAAGTGTTATCAAGCTTGTACCATAACTTCATTAATGGCTAATCAACTGTACATTTTGGAGAAGATGCATTTCTAGGATGATTGTCTTGGTCATCAGCACGAATGGTGAAGTCAAAGGCAGTAAATTCGTGTCCAAAGGCAGGTGTAATGAAAAATCAATTTCTTGTGGATCTCTCTACAGTTCAATCAAATGGGGAGGAATATACTCCTCAGTGTACTGCAATCCAAACAAAGGCTTATATCGATCACTTTCATATACTTGAGACAGAAACCAGAGTAAACATCTTAAGAAATTTATATATGGCTTTGTTACTTTTTAATCAAAGTTAATATATAAATTTTTGAGTACCATGAAAAAGATGAAAACAATAATCACGTGATTCAGCAATAATTATTTGCCATACATTTAGTATAATCTTTTAGTTCTTGCGTTTGTATCACAACAGCAGAACACAATAACTTCACCAATGTGGCTCTAATTAATAACTGATACGAAAAACAAAAATGATAAAATTGAAAATGGAATAATGTTACCTTTTGAATTTGTAAAGGACTTCGACACCACATTGAACCTCACGTTTTCTGACGTGAAGAAATCCAGGAAACCTATTAAGAGGTCCTCATCCGAGACCTTGTATATGCAATCTCTATTCACATGTTCTGCTGGATAAAGAAGCAAATTCACTGCAATTAAGCATTATTAGTTTTACACTATTGAGACGGTATACATTAGTAAGAGGCTCAATGATATATAATTCATCTGTCAAGCAAGTCATGAACACTTGCATCTTGTAGTGCACATAACTTACAGCTCAATACTGCTTAATTTCCAAGACATCAAGACTGTTTATATGGTTCATGACACAATACTTGACATGAAATAATTTCTAAAATTTTAAGGTTATCAAAATGAATGTCATGAAGCGTTGAATGTCCGTTCATACAAATTCAAGTAAAAACATAGTTGTGCAATTTCTATCTGCATATAAATACTGCTGAAGTTCAAATAAATCCTTAGCTCTGGATTGTTCCCATGGCAAACAAGTTTGACTTCTAGAGAATATACAAAACACTGGCGGCTATGTGGACATACTACATCAAGAAGCTGTCAAGAATGCTGATGTTTCATATTTAAATAACTGAGGAAACCAAAAATTTAAATCAACATTATAGAAGAAAATTATAACAAACAAAGAACACCAGATCTCAAACATTAGCCATCACGCACGAGGTGCACAAAATCTATATAAAATTTAATAGACAAATCTAGTAATTGGTCACTGAATTGTTCATGACAAGGTCGATTATCCAAATTTACATAATTGATGGAAAAGCCATGTCACTCTAACTAAGAATGGCCAGGAAGATCTCAACCCTTACATACCTCTAAATATGATAAATTCAAAAAGATCAGGCTACAAATTTAACATTAGAAATTCAATTACTTGGCAGTGAATGCAATTGCTGCTTCTATTTGTTGGTAAGTAAAAGATATGAAAAGGAACATGATGGAGGAGGTCCAATCAATTGCTAAGGAAGGAAACAGCTCACAAGAGAAGCAATAAAATCCATCAGCTACTAAGAACTATGAAAATAGGATCTACCAAGCAACATCAATGTTCAAATTCAACTGCCTATAAAAGATTACAGGACATTTGCCTCCCTCGATTATTTTACTCCCTCAGGATGCCAGTGAGAAAGATATTCACTGACAGAATTTCATTATCCACACAACAATGCTACATCTATAATTTTGTGTTTCAACAGTCTTCTTTCTGTCCCTCTTTCTTTCTCTTTATTGTTGTTTCCATTGGTGTTCTTCTTTTCCTTGTTTGAAAACTGTAAAAACTATTGCCGCAATAAGCATAAATTTTTGGCTACTCAACAACCTGGACAGTTCTAAAGATGAAATGAAAAACAGGGATCAAACTTTAAACAGAAAGATTGTTAAGGTAAGGCCTCAATATTGGGAGAGGAATGGTAGGATTATCCAATATTTAATACACCTCTGTCGCATCATCATGGATGAGAGGTAAAAAAAATGATAAAACCAGTACATGGGAAAAATCACGTTCAAAAACAAACAAATCCTTTCATGAAAGTCAATGCGGAAGTGAGATAATTGTCTCTATAATCAATAGATAAGCACATGCTGTAAGCAGCAGCAAAGTGACATCAAAAGAATTTAAATTTATCAAACATATGAAAGTGAAACTATGAAAACATGTAACGTTAATGGATTGAGAAATATCAATCAAAAAGCTATTTATCAAATAAACTGAATAGAGAAAAAGAACATGAGACAGGTGGGCAGAAGGTTAAGAAGCAACAGCTGGGTATCCCATGCATTATATACACGGAAAGTCAGCATGGAAATGAATATTATTCTTTAAGTCTTTAAAATGTTAAAGAAATATAGATGTCTTATTCATGAATAGATAAGATCCATCATGATCCCAAATCTGTGTCCAAAGTTTGACCAATCAAAACAACACATGAAATATTAAACAAAAATAAGCACACGAGGAAATTCACAAAGGAAATCCTTTCTAATATCAGAAGCATTTCTACACACATATGAAAAATGAACTACTAATATGTGTTTATACTGCATTATATTTGGAAATCAAACGGATAACTACGAAAGGATAGTGGCATCTCCAGACATCAGAAGTGAATGGTATCTCTGAAGACTACCTTGTGATTCACAGATTAAGATCAAAATATGCTCGCAACACCCAAAGATACATACTTTAAAGAGTAGAGAGAAGTACCAGAGACTTACTATCAAATTTTGATTCATCAGGTTATGCAATCAACTTTCCCAAGCAGGTATGCTCAGTTTAACTTCAAAATGATAGCAGGCATGCTAGGTTTCTGTGTATGTAATTGATGACCCTCCATTACAAATAACTAACATACTAGCAAAGGGATTAAGGGAAGACTCAAACTGGCAGGCCATGGGACACAGATTTCTTTAACATCATGTACTTTACAAGGGCAAATTGTTTCTGAAATTCGTTCAGACTTTCATACGAAAGCACATACAAGTATATGAAAATGGACGCACATTTCCTCTTGATTTCTCCAAGCATCACTGAGCAAAAAGTATGTTTGGGAGTCTGGTTATCCCTCTATGCTCAATAAAGTGAAACAAAGCAACTTTGCTTCTCAAACACTATTAGTCTAATAGGTGGTTACCAAAATGACATATCCACTATCAGTTCAAATATCAAAGTTTAAATGACTGAATATATATTCTTTTAGTTTTTGTTCAAAGGGAAAAATGTTAACTGCATCCACCATAATGTAATATTCTTTCCGGTTCATTTTGCAATAACTGTTCAATGAAAAGAAGATGATAGATAAACCTCATTTTCGTCCCGAGAATCAGTACTCCCCCAAGAATAGCAATTCTAAGTTGCAGCGTTAAAATGAATAGATCAAAGTACGATTCAAATTTGAAGTTCAAACACAATCATTTAGAACAAAAATGATCAGAAGGGAAGGCCACATCAATGTGATTGAGGGAAAACACAGCAAAGAGTCATAAATTAAGGTAATTTATCAGAGCGCCTTCTTCATCTATACTACTTTGCTTAAAAAAAGACAAACGTGATTTCATTTTGTAGAAACCCACAGAACAAGGCATTTTTTCTTCACTTCTTAGACTACAGCTGCCCCAGGTTCCTATCCATTTCCACTACAAAGCATCAAAATAAGATTTTCTTTCTGAACCCTAAGGCACTGGCACTAAAATATTTCACCATATGTAGCTTGGCACTTTTATTCAACTAGTTAGTGACAGTACATAAAATTCTAGAATGATAATTAGCAGGGGTAGCAATTTAAGTTTAGAGAATATAACCTAGAACATAGAACAGGTTCCCTTGAAATCCTACCCTTAACAGGAAAAGCAAGACCCTAAACAATAAAAGGATGGGGGTCCAACCTAGACAATGTGCAAGACCCTAAGCTTCAACTGGATCAGAAAACCTGCCCATGACTACACACACTGCTGCTTTCTGCCTGAATGGATATCACAAATTTCCTATCACTTGATCACATTTAGTTGCTGCTCTATAGCAGGTAGCCATTAGAATAAAGCAGAAAATAAGAGCATTAACCTTCTTACTTTGAGAAGATTTCCCTTTCCTTTCAATTCATTATCTTCTTCCTCTTTGTCGTCTAGGTTTTTAGAATCTAGAGGAGGTCCATCAGGGTAAATCTCAGGATCGTGAATGAGCAAAGCGCAGACGCCGTTCTCCGACTCAATCACCACTATATCGTTCAATTTCAACGTGCATCGAGCCAGCATTTCCGTTCGATTGGAAGGAAAGACACAGCAAAAACCAACGAGGAGTGAGAGAGAGAAAGAGAGAGTGTTGTTGTTCCTCAAACTTAACGTCCTTCCCTCTCTTCTTTTCCTTCTACTAAAAAAAGTAAAAAACAACGATCGTACTACTACTACTCACTCCATCATAACCGTAACCTATTAACGCCCTGAGCCCTAACATCGACGGTGTCCCAGTTATTATCACCTGCGTTACACCCCGCCTTATCCCCTGCACTCAACGTATGACAGTTTGCCAGGTGACGATCACCGTGGATACTTCACTGACGTGGCGGATTTCTACTGTTTTTCTTAAGAAGTTTAATTTATGAGCGAGTGTATGTAGGCCAAAATCTTTGAGAAGATTAACTAGGTTCTGTTTGTATTGAAGCGCAAAATATGGCATCTACGAGGAATTTGGATCCGAAGATTAGCGGTTGGATTCTAGAGTTTCTTCTCCGGCAACAGATTTCGGATCTTCTAGTCAACAAGATCGTAACTGATATCAATTTTCCGATTGCCGACGATAATCCACGATTGAAAAAGACGCTGATCCTCCGTTCCATCGACTCCGAGATTCGAGACTGTTCCGTTTCCGAAACGATGCTCGAATCCCTCGAAGTGATCGAGAAACTGGACCGGGGAGAAGGCATCAAAATCTCCAATTTGATGAAGGAGGCGTACCGCGCGGTGGCGGTGGAGTGCACGGTTAAGTACTTGGGAGGTAGCCCTAGCAGGAGGGGGCAGGGGAGGTACTTTGAGACGGTGGAAAGGATTTGGAGAGGGAGAGTTCAGAAATTGGAGAAAATGGGAGAGAGCGAGTTGTTTACGGAGGAGCTGAGAGAGTGTAGAGACGAGATTGAGGCTGCGAATTGGGATTCCAGTGTGTGCAAGAGGTTTATGGAAAGGAATACGAGAAATGAGGCGTTAAAGCTGGTTAAGGCTTATCTATGTGAAGCTATGGCGTTAATGGGGCCTTCGTTTCTCGAAGTAGTTGCCAGGAAGGAAAAAGAGGCGAAGGAGAAGGCGGTGGCGGATCGGAATGCGGGTGGTGCTGATCAGCCGACTACTAAAAGTAAGTGTTTGGTTAGTTGCATTTAATCAAATTATACCACATATTTTCGTGAAATGTTTGCTTATGTCCAATGAACTGTATTATGTAGAAACTCAGAAGAAGAAAGTGCTTCATAAACAGAAAGAGATTGCTTCCCATCGACGTCATAAAGGAAAAGTTAAGATTGTTGATTGTGAAGAACAGGATGTGGACAGACCTTGTAACAAATATGAAACTCTGCACTCTCCTGAAGTTGATAAAATGCAAGAATCTCTTAGGCATAGTTCTATGGAGTTACAAGCTGTTGTCAAGGACCCTCTTCCTGAAGCTTTACATTTAGCTGAGGCTTTGATAGCTGAAATGGCGAGAAAAGTCTTCAATCAGGAAAATACTGTCCATGGTCAGAACATAAAAGATGCATCTACATCTTTTAGTGTTGTAACATCTGAAGTGGCAAAGAAGATCATCAACCAAGATTCTTCATTACAGAACCTAAGTGCGAAGGGTGTGTCTGTTCCCAATCTGTCAAATAACGAGACTGTTGAACATGTTCAAACTGAGGCTAACAACGAAATGCCATCTTGCAGCAATCAAAATGAACTTCCTAAACTCAGCTTAATGGAACGGAATAATACTGCACGTGCGTATGAGGTATGATGTTGAGTCCATCTTTCATCTTACATGGCAATGAGTTCAATTTTCTTGAATAAGATAGCCGATTGCCAATTGCTTCATGGTATTCAAAATTCGTTATTCTCTTGTATTAATCCTTCAGTGTGACTATATGTTTCCTTTCTTTGTTTTAAATTAGTGGGATGATTCAATTGATGACTCACCCGAAGAAGGAGCTCGTAATCATGTGAGCAGAGTGCACCTAGAAACCCCAAAGAGGAAGGCTGTGTCCCCATTGAAGAAATATGAATTGATGAAGTTCGCAAGGAGGAGGAAAATGAAGAGGTGGAGCTTAGAGGAGGAACATGCCTTGCGAGAGGGTGTGCAGAAGTATGTAGCTACTTGTATTCAGTGAACAATTAACATGAGTTCTTCTTTGTTTTTCTTGCATGCTTACCACTTTACTCCTAATCTCCCACTCCCATGAGCCCAGAAGAAGCCAATAGTTGTTACTGCTTTAGATGAGTTAGATGAAAGAACGCATTCTAATCTATTATTTTCTTTGTGCGTTGTTCTTTTCTTTGGAAATTTGTCTTATTTTCTGCACTTGTGATGTTCGTTGGTGAAAGGTTTGGTAAAGGAAACTGGAAGCTTATTTTGAACTCCAGACGAGACATTTTTGAGGAGAGAACTGAGGTAGAAGTTTCTTTCCTTCTTGGAAACTTTATGTTTGATTAATTCATGTGGTTCTAGACATGAAATTTACTTCAATGTTTTTTTTCAGGTTGATTTGAAGGATAAGTGGAGGAACATGACAAGATTTTGATACTGCAAAACAGGTATACTGTTCTAGCATTTCTGTTGATAAATAAGTACTACTGATCTCAGCGTATTTTTCTTTTGAGGTTAGTTTACAACTTTGTACACTTGTGTAGCTTTTGAATAACTTTTAGGTTTAGCGCATTCAACCTATGCAGGAAAATCATATACAGTATTTGGGTGCCTGTATGTATAGTATACCACATTTTCTTTATAATTTATGTATAGTATACCACATTTTCTTTATAATTTTTTCCAATGACTGAATGTAGCATGTGAGGAAATTCATGTGAATGTATATATATACATACAGGGTGAAAATAGAAATTTTATTGACTATGAATTGTGGTCGATATATGTGTTACTTATGATAATTCCTTTCCCTATGTATATTTTGACTAGGAAACTCTATTTACTCTTAGTGGTTTGTGTGTAATTGGTTGACTGATACGCTGTTCATGCTCTATCCGATATATGTTGGTATGCTGTAGACGGTGAATAGTATTTGGTAGAATCCCTGCCAATCTCATTTTGTTTCAAGAAAAGTTTTAACATGTTGTGGAAATATTAACTTAATTTACAGCGTAGTTAAATGTTCATGACAAATACAAGAAATCTTGAACACATGAAATCAAAGTACTAGGTACATTCCAGCTAAGACAGTGTCGGAATGGTGGCTACTAAAATGATGATTAGGTAATAGATTGCTGAAAATACATTCCAAATGATAACAAGTCTGACCCGTAACTTTGTTTTGCTCAAGTAGCTTGTCGCTGTATGTGGTTTTTGTGTAGTTAGCCTAGTCCCGCAAGCAATTTCCTTCGTCAATCAGACTATCAGAGAGGCTTAATGTGAAGCCCAATTATGTGCGTTTCCTGGAAACTTAATCTCATGAAATGAACCTTCCTATCTCAAGGAAGTGAAGTCGAGGAGAGGAGAGGAGAACTCCAGCATTCACCACAACTGTGACAATCATTGAAACTTCTAATCATCAGTAGTATCAATCTTCGTATCTTAACAATCAAGACGATAAAAAATCCTGCATGGCTACATCTGCAGAAGTGAAGTTTGTGTTCGTAGCCGTGTTGGCCTCCATGTTTGTCGTCGGCCACCATGTTAATGCTACAACGGGGATAACTTGCGAGCAGGTGACAATGCTATTGAGTCCGTGCATCAGCTATGGGGTGATGGGAGGGGTTGTAGCACCAGGCTGCTGTGAGGGGCTTAAAGCCCTTGATAATGCAGAGAAGAGCACTGAAGATAGACAAGCTGCATGTACTTGTGTCAAGAATGGAGCTTCGATGATACCTGGACTAGATTATGATCGCGTTAATGAGCTTCCAGGCCTTTGTGGAACTACTGCCCTCGACTGCTCAAAGTATGGCTTCTTCGATCTCGAGCCTTTGATTATTACATTGTTATTTGCAGGGTTATTAATTAACAAGGTCAATTTTTCATTGCTTATCCATAACTGCAGGGTAAACTGAGGTTATGTATCGGAGTCATTCGACGGAAACAGTTAAATATGCGTGTTAGATAGAAAAGCCAATCCTGCAGTATCCGAAACGTGATATATAGATCAATCCCTCACTTCATTTCTGTTGTGTTTCAAGCAATCCCTTAATGCTTATGTTTGTATGTATCCGTGTCTATTGCAGTTATCAGATATGAAATTGATGAAATGGAACTGAGTTTTGAATCTCCTCTTCATTAATATAATATTTACCTTTAAAACAACAGGAATGGTCTGCAAGATTTTGTGTTTTTATCCTTGATCAGAAGCAGATATAAAGCATCCAGCTCAGTTTTATCACTTAAAAATCATGATTAATACACCTGTAATTAATTTAGTCGAGAAACATGAATATCGATAACGAAAATAATATTCCAAGCTAAAACAAGGTATAAAGAAACAAACGAATAACAAGTTGATGATCTTCGATCTGCTTCTGCTGCTGCTTCTTGTTCCTGGGAGCTATATTTTTTGGTGAAACATTAATCAATGACCGGAGATCATATCTTTCATAAAGGAATGTGATGGCGGTATGAAGGAGAATATGGTGAGTAAGGTGAACTAGGAACAAAAGGCGATGTGTTATTACTCCTAGAGGGTGACCAATTATAATTAACTGCTGGGCTTCTAGGAGTCATGGGACTTCTTGGTCTGGTCGGCGTCAGCGCCGACATGTTGTTGGGGGTGGTGCGACCCTCTCCATTCCTCCTCGGACCCTTCTCTGCCCACTTCACCTCAGCATGTTTAACGTTTTTAGGGTAACTCGTCCAGCAGCTTACGTTTCCTGCTCTTTGTATATACCTACACATCGTATAAATCGAAACTGATTTCATAACCTACAACTAAAAAGAGTGACAAAGAGAGCCATTACATTATACTACATTTGCTAGTGCAAAATGCATGTTCTTAAACTTATAAAGGATGAGATGCAGAGTTTTGTTCAGGGGTTGGTACTAGATATTATGTTGGGCGGCAGAAGGAACCTACTGACTATGTATACTTGTCTGGCCTTGGTGTCGTATACTTGGAGATTGACTGTTTCTTGTTAGTATAGTAGGTGAAGTAGATACGTCGAAGTACAGCAAACACACTTCAATTAAGTAATTATCCAAAAGGTTGGCTATGCCAGGCTAGCTTGCAGATTCGATGCAGGTTTTTGTGATCTCTCCATTATCGTAAGTTATAACGAAATCAGTGTTGGCAAATAAATTTAGAAACAAATCACTTTTCATTAATGACAAATACCCAATTTACGTGTGTAATAGAAACTGGAAAAGTCACCTTTGGCTGAATCTCTTTCCTAAACAATCAATGCATTTTCTTCCTTCTGACATGTCTCCCATCCCCAATCTCCAACAACTTCTGCAATAGGCCCTTCCACAAACCTGCACAGACCAACCATTGCTAATAATTCTTATCTTCAGCAATTGATTATATATACTCTACTCTTAAGATACCTTAAAAGCACTAAAAATATCGAAATCACTTGTTGCATTATTGCTCTAATTCAAGCTGTGTTAGAACTAAATTTAACCCATTACAAGACAAATTGTTAACGTTTAGAAATTGCCAAAAGTTATTAACTGAAAGAGGAGAGTTCTTACCAAGCACCTGTGGCGGAAAAAGTAGATGTAAGTATTACAAATGGTGCAGATATTGGAGTGAGGAATCCCAGGTCGACGAGATTTTCCAGCTTTGACATTTGGGAACGGAGAGGCAGTGCTCATCACCATATGCAATCCCTACACAACATAACTTTGGAGACCTCGAGTGAAAGTATCACTTATTTAATCATCAAAATGAGAATTTTCATAGACATGCAAGTAATGTTCCAAATAGATTT
>JAOQMM010000008.1:4679783-4694722 GCA_027563515.1 Erythroxylum platyclados | reverse complement strand
ACTTATTGTTTCGTCCACCGAAGTTGTGCCAACCGATTGTTTCGCCCACCAAAGTTTTGCCAACGCGCTATTTTGCCCACCGAAGTCGTGCGAAGGGGTTGTTTTACCCATCGAAGTTGTGCCAATGAGTTGTTTTGGCCAATGAAGTTGTGCCAACGAGCTGTTTCATGCACCGAAGTTATGCCAATGCAGTGTTTAACCCATCGAAGTTGTGCCAACGGAGTGTTTCGCACAATGAAGTTGTGCCAACAGGTTGTTTTGCGTACTGAGGATGTGCCAACAGGGTGTTTCACCCATCGAAGCTGTACCAACGGGGTGTTTCCTCCACCGAAGTTGTGCCAATAGGCCATACTACTCTGTTCCAGTGCATGCCTGAACTCAGCGAAACTTTTTGAACCCTCTTGATGGCCACCAATATCACTGACATGTATATGATTACCATCTCTAGACAAATGTGAGTCTTCCATGTCTTCATCGTCGCGGTGGTGGTGGTGAACGTTGTTCTGACGGTGGCTTCGAAGGCTCCCTCGTTCTCTGTGAGGCTTGTTGCGGGGTTCACTATCAACAAGGTGGCCGTCGAAGTTAACAGCATAAGCTTTTGATGCTTGCAAACCCGCGTTGAGATCAAGACTAGGCAACTTGTTTAGACTGTGTTTGGATTCTTTAATGGCTTCCATATTCGTTGCTTCCTTCTTCTCTGTAACATTGGTATCACGTTGATGTTGTACGTTTGCGAGGTCCTGAAAAGTGAGGTTCACTGAATCGTCAGGGATTCCTGAGTAGAGTTCTTCGAGCTCCAGTTTCGCCTGAGCCATGGTTTTTGGATCACCCATTATCAGTTTTCTTCTCCTCTGCACAAACACGTGAGTGATGGAGGAAAAGAGATGAGAAGCTACGGGGGTGTTTATTGGCTTCTGCTCCCAATTGGAGACGAGGATAGATTATAGTAGTCTAGTAGAATGGTAACAATGTTTTGGCCGGCTTAGACTAAATCCCATTTCTACAACTTTTACGGAATCATATAAAACAAGCATATGGATCCATCCAAGGCAGTGTAACCCACTCGTGCATCTTTAGTAACACTGACAGCTCACCCTTTATTTATTTTTCTTAATTTCGTATAGTATATTCATTAGATTCAATTATCGAATTAGCGACTCATGACGACGCACCATCCATGTTAAGGGTTCTTATTGTTATATGATAGCATTTGGGATAATGTTATTTTTGGTATTCATACAAATGTGATATATCACATTAAGTACAATATTAAATTAATGGTCACATACAAGTCACTTGACTCATATCATGATACATCTGAGATTATAAATTATAGAATATTACATTACTATATCATGTTATCCTTACGCTAAATGTTATATCAGTTATATTACATATATAATTATAGGTTCCACCATATGACATATACTAAATTTTATGTATTTTCTTTAATAAAATTCACTTTAGTTAGAAGAACTTAATTGAAATTTTGTTAAATCTATATAGTTCCTTCTTTGTGACCATAAGGTCACATGTTTAAGTTACATAAATAATTTTTTTGTAAAATTACAAAAAGAAGACTACGTAAATTATGATCCTTCCCAAACTCTTGCAAAGCAGAAAGCGTTATGCACTCGTTATTAACTTGATATAAATAGTCAAAACAAAGCGGAACAGCTTTCACAAATTCCTAAGATATTAATCAAAGCCCGATGTTTTTATTTATAATTCCATGGGAGGGTGGATTTTCCAAAGTTTATTGTGAAGGAACTACGAAAAATGGTATAATGATAATATTTATTTAGTGAAACAACTATTATTGGAACTTATGACTCGACGAGGGATAAGGTTACAAACTTCCGATCCATCATAGTTCAGAACCGAGTCAAACTCTTGATGTACCAAAGCATAAAAATATAACTAAACTGGTTTTGCTCTAGCACATTATAAGTACTTGCAATAAAAATATCTTTAAGATTTCAAGTATAAAATACGTACGACAATAACATGATTTCTAATGAAAGATGCTAACTATGCTGATACCAAATTCCAACTTCGCCATTTGCCATCAAAATGCATGAACCGTATCGTTTGGAACAAAATATTCATCGACAATAAAGGAAAAAATCCTACAAATTGGAGAAATATTGTAGCAAAGGAGGGATAAAGTTTTACAGTTACCAACGGATGTGAGCTTATGAACAATCCAAAGATCGAAGGTTGTCTGTACTCGTGTTGTTGGACTAAGCAGGGACGGCAGATTCTATGTGACAAGGAATTTGGGCATGCTTACTTATTGGAGTGTTTCTGTATGAGATTGTTCACATTTTTGTCAAGTTACGGAGTGAATGCAAACATCAAAAGACGTAAAAACTTTATACTGTTTCTTATTTTTGGTAGAAAAATGTAGCTGGAATGGATCACTTAACTAACGTGAGAGAGTGAGAGATTGTTGGTCAGTTTATTTTGTCCCACTTGTCAACTTGGAAAAAATGTCGGTAAAAACGATGCTAAGTTTGACATTAAGATGTGTGTCTTTCACATTAGCACGCAACTAAACTTAAATTAATGCTTAAATGTTGCAGATTGATTATGATATGCAATAGCAACCGTGTTCCGATGAAGTTAATCACAATTTCTAGATGGAGTAAGATGATTTTTAGGGGAATGTAACATAGCTTCAAAACGGAAGGCTATGTTAACAATTCATTTTCATGTTTATGTTTTTCTTTTGCTTATGCTTGAGAAATGTAATTTACTTTAATATAATTTCTTTTTTGAAAAATAGGGAACTAATGTTGGAACTTGAAGAAGATTAGAAAACCACTATTGTGTCATTAATGAGCAACGTAAGAAAAGTAAGATACAAGCACAGAAGAGCCAACTCTGCATTGAGTTATTCAGCTTCAGAAAACCATGGAAAGAACATCCAAAAGCAAGGCATGAACAAATTGAAATACGATCCCGTTTGAAGGGGAACGCAGAAAGAGAACGATTAGGTTGGTGATAAAACTACGTTGCCCTTTTCTATAGTGAGAATCTGTAAAAACAAGATGTGTACTATCACCTCTCCAAAGAACAAAAATCAAAAGATGAAAAAAAAAGAAAGAAAAAAAGACAAGAACAAGAGCATCCACAAAATAAACGATGTTTCAGTCTATATTGGATGTGCAGCGTCCATCAGCCTTGTTCTCGTGATCCCATCCTATAGACGCAAGAAGTGCTTCATCAGACACGCGTCTCAGACTCTCTCCATTACTTTTTGACAGCAAACAGGAACTCAAGGTACCCTTCTGCTCACACATCAAGCTTGCAAGACCATTCAACTTTATGTAATTATCTATCGGCGTGTTAGTAGTGTCGACAAAGTTCATCATACTCAATATTGGCACATCTAGTTGCATATCCTCTCGATAGGGATGAGAATTGAGATCTATTTGTCCAGTGCTGGTTTCTGCCTCCTCAGTTTGTGTTTGGTCTTTGTTTCCTCCGTTCTGCAAGTCTTTTTCATGCAGCCCTGGAGAGCTTGATGGGCCATTCGTTTCCAATTCATCAGTCTGGTCATTCTTATCCTTCTGAGATGCTTCTGCTTCGCGTTCTGATTGGCGTTTCTTCTTGCGTAACATAAGAGTTTTAAATCGGCGTTTTACGGTCATGCACACATTGCACATGCATGTCGATTTGTGCTTGCCTTTACCACTGGGTGGCTGAATGCAAACGATGCAAGTGCAGCCAGGGCGGTGCCGTGGATGCTTTGTAGTTGCTCCAACTGCCTCACCCCCATCACTTATGCTGTCTCCTAAAACTGCAGCACTTGCAAGAGCATCTAAGCCAGAAGGCTCACGTTCTTGGACTTGCTTCTGAACTTCTCCACTCCGTCGTTTCTTGATATCTTGCAAGACAAGGAGGACAAATTCAACAGCATATATATTCAAATAATCAGTTAGTATCAAAACCATCCAATTACCATATTCTAAAGAAACGTAAATAATAATGTGGCAAGACTATCAAGCAACTATGTCCGTTAAATTTAATCTCTACAACTCGGCCACCAACCTCAGTTTGGCACCTCGTATGGAAAAGACATCAAAGTGAAGGTGTTCAATCACTTAATAATCCACCATACACAAAATAATAATAATAATAATAATAACAACGCTGACAAACACCAAGCCTAAATTTTGAAAAACTTAGTTTGCAGCCTATGATCATCCATAGATACAAGTTTCAGCACAGAGATATGCACATATAGCAATGTTTAACAAGCTATGCATAAAGGTGGAAAATGAAACTGTACCTTTGGTCACTCTCAGAACATTATCCAAATCCTTGGGACTCATCTCCTCTGGCGCAGAACATGTACGTCTAGTATCATTTTGTAAATTATCAGTTTATGTGCAGACCAACAAGCCTTCATAAGCGATTTACACAAGAAAATTTCACAATAATGAGAAAGAAAAACCCTAAAAGGAAGGGAAAAACAAGTTAACCTGGTTGTGTCCCAAGCATTTTCTGAGCATGTCCACTTTGGAGGAAGAAGAGCATCCAAAGGCAGTTTTCGCCACTTTGAGCAATCATCGCATTGAGCCCATTGTTCCTGATACCTGTCAAAAAGGCACAGCCAATTCACCAATAAACACTTACAGAGTATAATTTTCAGAATAAGATTCAAATTTCTCCATGTAATTGAACCTTTAACCACCAGATATGCTGTTTGTATCCCTGGCCGAGAGCCCGACCAACTCAGTATTAAACAATTCTATAACTTTTAAGCAAATTCAAATTTATCTCGTCAGCGAGCATTCCATGTTCAAGAACACTACTTCTTTCTCATGTCAAAATCATTGTAGTTGGTTAGACAATAATGATGATAATGTGACAGCAAACACAATAAAGTGCAAAATATCTAAGTAGGAGAACAGACAAAAGTCATTACAAATAATACGGGTAGACAACTATTAGAAGAGATAAGGCCAGAAGATCCAAATAAAGCCACTACTTTTCTCCTTAATGGAAGGTACAAAGAGAAAGGGAAAGCAGAAAGAAACCCCTCAGCCATCATCCATGGAAAATTGTGCAAACCGTATCCTTTGATTCAAAACAAACAACCATCAGAAAATCTCAAGCTGATAAAACAATCGCCTATACAATACTGACAAATACAAAATGACAATTCCTTCAGAACTTTGGAAAGCAGAGGGCTATCACTATAGCTAATTTGACCCAATGCTCCCAAACAAAGAAAAACGTAAAACAAAGTAGTTAGGTCATTATTTGCAGTATAAAGTATATAATATGCATATCAAATCTAAATTCCTTACCCTGTTGGTTGAGCTGTAAAAATGGTCCTCTTTCCAAAAACTGGCGGCTCCTGAACAACAAGAACAAAATTGAATACAAGTTCAAGCAGAAAACATCACTAGAACCTGATTCAATCTAAAGCATAATCTCCTACACATCAAGTTGGAACCAGAAAAACTAATTTGGCAGATAAACTCACATCATATTCCTCGAATTCATGATCCTCAATATTTACAATGCTTGGCTTGGCACTGGGGGAAGGTCGAAGCAAATCCTGTGCTTCCTCCCATGTCAGTCTCAGCTCAAGAACATCCTCACTGTGCAAAAGTAGCCTCTTACTTTTAGGCCCAATATTTCGAGTCCTCTTCTTCTCTGCAGTTCCCACAGGTTGCGGAAGTAAGTCCCCATTTATCTTGCCTCCATTATTTTCACTTTGGTTCCAGCCAATATCTCCATCAGCTAAATTCATGTTTTGCAGAGCACTTAGGTGAGGATCATTGACTCACAAAAGGCTTTGGAAATGACCAGAATAACCACTTACTGTAGGAAGAGTCTTGACAGTACCAGAAAAAGAAGTGTCTATAGGAGCAGCAGCATTGGCAAGTACAGATGTTTGGACATCCTGCTTAAACAATGGGAGTGCAAAAAGTTTCTCAGTTTTGCAACAATTAATAAAACACCGAATGCATATAACAATAAGAAGATTTAAGAAATTGCAGTAATATTGCCAATGAAGCTTAACCTGTGCATCTGCTATGTTGTTTGTTGCTTTGCGATATCCTATCACAAGCTTGCCTCCAGGATCTATCCGGCTAAAAGTAACTGTGAAGGAAGGAACGAAAATATCTGAGAGAAACAAAATTACTGCTACCCCACAAAAAAAAAAAGAGAACATCACAATCATGGAGGACCATGAAAATTAATGCTTCTAACTATCCAATAGTGTTGGAGAAAAAATACAAAACTATATGGATTAGCAGATTTATGCGTGATGATTATTTGAAAAAACTCTCCATCATGCCAAAGTTCAACAGGTTAACATTTCATTAATGTCAATCTCGCACTCTCTGTACTTATTAACTAGCACTAGCCTGTGTTAAGAATGGTGTAGCATATAACTTCAGCACTTAGATAATGGTAGCAATTAATCAATATCATAGCAGGGATTGGATAAAGCATACTTGTGTCGCCAGCTCGTAATTGCATAGACTGTATGCAAGGGGTTACTCCTTCCAACACGTACATCCTGCTATTATTGTTTGGCCAAAATCTGAACTGAAATGTCCATTCTCTCCCCTTCACGTCTTGGATCCTTAATGGAAGGCCTTCAGATTGAGAAATAGGAGGGAAATAAGCCTGCATTAAATTATAGTTTAAATGAGAAGAAAATAAGAGAGCTGGAGGGGTGCAGGTTGAGTGGAAGGAAAGGGGATGACCCCAAAGTAAGAGGCCCAAGCTATGGACTTTTTAACTCACTTCAGCACAGGCTTTTGGGAGAACCAATCGACCAATTCGACCAGCATCACTGGCACTAAGCACCTTCTCAAACAATGGGACAATATTGGAATTTAAACTGGAAACACACTTAAGGAGAACAATAGTCTGAATATATAAATAGGAGTATTCATCTGTCCAAGCAGGCATAAACAAGCAAATCTTAATCCAAAACAGAAGGATACTCTCCGGATAATTGCTGCAGCTCTTGATCAGTGATCCTTGGCCAGTATCTAGGAAGTAACTGACTTTTACCCCGCCCATCAGCAGGTGGCCTTGCAATGCGCAGCTCAGGTGCAGTTTTGTTAGCCTCTGAATTGGCTGCAACATCAGGCTTTGAGGGTTTGGGTAGTATGGGCCGAGATCTCTGTCCTTGCTGAAAGGAAGACATTGATTGGCCATTTTCCCTTCCTTCAACGACAGCACCAGGAAATGGTGCAAAATTTGAAATCCCTGGTGGAGCACCCAATCCCATACACAAAGATGGCTGTGAAAATGATCCACACATATCTCTCATGTCTAATATTGATCCAGTTTCTGGGTTGGAGAATGTCGATGATCTACCTGATGGATGAGTTGCATTGAAGAAGCTTGTGCCAATCTCCCCAATAGAATTTGTGGTGTCTTCCTGTCTCAATTGTCCAAGACAGGCATTTGGATCAGTTCCCTCAGACTGACTCAATAGAATGGATTCATTAGCTTCTATAAGTCTGCACAACTGTGCAAGTTTTCCCCCATCAACAGTATCAGACTCAAGATTGTCAATGTAGGTTGGTTCACCATTACTTGCTTTCAATGAGCCAAGTCCACTAGCAATCCCATTATTCTGTTTCTGAGAGAGTAAAAGATAAAGCAGAAATTGAACCATGAATAAACTAATAACCAGATTCCATGCCACTGAAATACATTTTGAAATCCAAATCATGCTAGTCACTTGTTTCCAGAATCAAACATATTTCTTGCTAAATCTAACGTCTAATGTCCTATATTTTTTTTTTCACTCCAACATATAACATCCTACATATGCACTTAAGTTGATGCTATAAACATCCAAGCATTATAAAAATATCAAATTTCCAACCAAAATCAGATAAAGAGGAGTTTGAAAATATTATTTTTATTCTCGTCAAATCTCCAATACCCGCACTAACCATCTCCACCACCAAATTTGAATCAACAATAAAACAAACTTATGAACTGGTTTCTAGAGAAACAAAACAAATTATCTAGAGGACAGTTATCTACAGAGATGGCCCTCCCAAATATTTACAAAGGTGAACATTATTGTGTCAATAATGCCACCAATATAACAACATTTTTCCTTACAACCTACTCTCACTCTACCTTGAGTAAGATCCAGATTCCCAGGAACAATGTAATACTTCATAATATTACAGCAAGGCTAGTAATACTGAAAATTGAGATACATGTTTAATGTGCACAATTCCATTGTATGAAAACAATGGTTGTAACATTTTAAACCTCTCATGGCAACTTCAACTTACCAAAGACAGTCGAGAACTCCTAGTACAGCTCGTACATCTTATCCCACCATAATCCAATAGCTCAAGCAAAGACTCCGAAGCAATACATCCACAGTGGAGGCGCTGTAACACCAATTTTAATTAGGCTCATCATCTATCCATCTTGATCGTCATTTTCAATTATAAACTGGAAAGACAAGAAAAATAATTTGGCCAAAAATAATAATCTGGTTATTAGGTTACCTTGCTACAGCTAGAACATTCTCTCCAACCAGATTCCTCTAAGTGGAACATGTTACAGTAAATGGAATTCTCAAATCCAGATCTACATTCCATGTAAACCACAACATCTTAAGTTAACTAGGATATGCTAAAAAGTTGCACAAGAAAAGAAACTAACTAATGTACTGGACAATTAGTGAAAGAAAAAAGAAATAAGCTAAAACGTTATGGTCAGTGATGCTTAAGAAAATATTCCGCTTGCAAACATGCAGCAGTGTAGAAATTGTAAAGGAGCTTTATCATAATCACATGAACCATCACCTATAGATGTTAGACACGTGTGAGTATGAAGCCTGATGCAGTATGCAAATTCATTAGGAAATTTAATGAAAACATCAAAGGAAAAAGGAGGTCATTATACGAGAAAGAGCAAGAGTTCAAAAGTTTGAACCATTAAAAACCTCAACTAAGGTCGCCAGCAATATTGACTTCTTCATCCAACTTAGTAGATCATTGCTCTTACTTTTAATTTGACAGCGCACAGACCATGTATATGCTTGATTTCATAATTCAAGTTAAGTGTTAAAACAACACTTTCGAAGAAATAAGAATATAAGACGAGAATCTAAAAGAAACTCCAGATGAAGAAGTCAAGACCTCCATCTCTGCCCATCATATCGTCAGTTAAATGGACTAAGTTTGCAGGGTTTTTAGTCAAACATAATAATCATTGTAAGCTAACATTTTTGACAGATTCTCCTAGACAGCCTATATTAATTGCACCAAGTTTAGCCACAAATCCAAAGTTAATCCATGTCATCACCTCCAGTATCGATCCATCATATTAATAATACGTCCAAACGTCAACAGCATCCCACATTATCATATCAAGAGTCTCTAGTATTCCACGAAACTTGAAATTAAACATATAAAGACTAATCTTTCATCAGGCCTAACAGAATTCTACAGTCAAAACCGGAAGTTGCGAAATGTCTGGGAAATTGGAAATGCACAAATTAATACCGATAACAAAAATCCCCAAATTGCCCATGCGGCGTTGAATCTAGAAGAAAAGCAAAGAAAAAGAAAAGGGGGAATGCTAAAAATAGCAGGTGAGAAAAAGATCATACCCGCAAGTGTAGCAGAGATCGGCATATCCACCAGATCGCAAAACCCATCCTTTTTTCCACTCACTACTCGCACTGGCTCTACACAATGAATTCATGCAAATCTTGGTACTCATTCTTTTAATACGATGCCCCGAAATAAATTCACAATTAAAATTCAAAGATTGTTTCTTTCAATTACCAAAACCCAAAATCAAAAGCCCCAAAAAACCCAAACCCTCATCTATTATTGATCACCTCGCATGCACCAAAATTGCAAATTAAAAAAAATCCTAAAATACCCACGTAAAGATCAAAACTTCACGACTCTGATCGCAAATCTAGATAGCACGAATCCATGCATAGATAAAAAACCAATCAAGTAAATTAAAACTAAAAGCTAATCTCTCTATGTGTAGAGAAACGCAAGGAAAACAAAGGTTAAAGAGTTAAAAAAGAGATTGCATGTATATAATCGATAAGCATCTTCTATACAAGTCAAAGGACAGGTTTATCAGAACTAAGACCCAGTAATAGAGACGCATTTCTTTGTAAATATATAAATATATATATATATGTTTAGAGAGAGAGAGAAAAGAGTGAGAGTGCATGCAAAAGGAACAGATGAAAAAATGCATGCACGACACTTGAAGACACGCACGCCGCTTAACTTATGTCGTCTTATTTTTATTTCTTTTCTTTTCCGATTTTTTAATGATAAAAATATAAGGAGAAAAATAAGTATGGGCTTATTTATAATATTATTTTAACAATTCATAAAATATTATTCTAATATTATTTAAATAAACTAATTTTTAAATCATAAAAGCTTGGGATTTTAAAATGCAATAATTGAAATCTAAACAGGTAAGTTTTAGTGTTTCAACACGAAACCTCTCTTTAAAATATGTTTTTTTTCTTTTTTATGAATACCAAATATACTTTATCACGACAATGAAGGAAGGCTTGAATGGTTGAGACTTGAGATTGATAAAATTTGAGATAAGCATAAGAGGACGAAGAGGGTTTGAAAGAGAATCGAGTTATTGAGTTCCGACAACATTAGAGTCAAGTTCAATGTAATCTATTTGGTTGGGTTCAATTTACTGTTGAGTTGTCTATTTCTTATTTTGGTGTATTTGTGGTCCTATTTATTTATCCTTTATAATTATAGTTTTTGTTTCTTTAATGAAATTGGTCAATGCATTTGATTTTTCAGTCTTCCACTTCAGAAATTGTAACATATGTTTCAATTATTAACACTTTTTTTAACAAAAAATTTTATGTATTAAATATATCTAAATTATTAACAAGGTCATTCTTAACGTTTTATAAGCTTCGAATAAAGTAACAAAATTCACAATAAATTGACAATATATAAATATATAAACTTTTAAAATTATATTTTTATTATTAAGAGGTTACCTTAAGCCCTTCGTTATGATACAATTGAAGAATTTAGTAAATTGCATTAATTCTTAATGTTAATATTCAGAAAACAACTCAATAAAAAAGTCAAATGGAAAAAATATGTAAAGAAAACAAGAAAGCTAAGAGGATTTGTTTATTTTGCTTTTTATGAATGTCAAAAGTGAACTAAACCCTATTTTACCTCATTTTTACTTTTTATTAAAGTCAAGAGTCGACTATATTTTATCTCATTTTATTTTTTACGAGAGTCAACAATAGGTCATATTTTATTCTTCATAAGAGTGAATTCTAAGTAGGTACTCTTACTGCTCTTGCTCAGGTTGGGCCTGATTATTAATCAGTATAAGAAAATTTTATTAGTATTGCATGCATATAAAAGATATTGATTGTAAAAATCAAATGATCAACTACCAAAGATATATAATCATAAAATATGTATGAGTAGGAGACATGAAGAACGCCAAGATTATGATAACAAAATGCGTGGCACACGATTCTAAGGAGTCTGGCGTAACGCACATTTATTGCTGGATCCATAAAATGCTATTATATACAGCTTTATATAATTTTATGGAACTATAAGCCACTTAATAATAGGTCATCTTGTATTAAATATGTGTATATAAAAAGGTTAAGTACATTTTTGATAAATATGACATGACAATAATTATATAAAATTTAGAGACTATTAGCACCTACAATATTCTTAAAACACTTCGTTTTAGAATCTACAATAAAATGTGTAGGCCTTGTTTGGTAAATAATTTATTGGTTATTTTTTGGTAAAATGAGAGGTATTTGATTGTTTGATCATATCAAATCGCTGATAATCATGTTTGGTAATCAACTGATTAGATTGGCGAATAGAACTCAATCTGTTGTTTTTGAAAACGGTCCTATGAAGAGTGTTTTGCTCCAACGACTGAGAAATTAAAAAATAAAAAAACAATTGTACCCAAAAGTTATTACAAATTACATGAGAGAAGAGGAGAAATAGAGATACAGATACAGATAGAGATAATAAGAGAATTCAATTTACTTGAAATCAAAAAAATACTCCAATTTATTCAAAAATTAAACTAAGTTGGAATTTTTTTTCTTTAATAAAATTTTGTACTTCATATCATTATTTTTAAAAAGTATTCTATTTTTAATTAAATAAAATAAGTATTGTTAGATTTAATATTGCACAATACAAAAACTACTACCAAATTATTGAATTGGACTGGAAAGTTTCAAGTTGCATTCATTGTGTTTATTAATACTTTGATTAAATTTTGTAATTAAAAAGAATTAAAACATTAAATTTAAAATATATTTAATATTTAATATTTTCAAAATAAAAATGTTTCTACAAATAGTTATTATATCTAAAAAATTATTTTAATGTTAATTTTAATAGATAAAATTATTAACAATCATTTTTTAGTTTTAGTTATAAGATAAGATTAATTTTATTAAGGGATTACATTTTCATATAATTAAAAATAAGTTTTATGCCTATTAACTACTACATTTTTTTTCAATTTAGTTTCTAACATTAATTTAAATAATTATTTTTTATTTTAAACATAGGCAAATAGGTTTTAATTTATTTAATTTAACTGATTGGCTGAAGCAAATTGAAACATAAGTATAAATTCTTATGAAAATATTCAAATAAATACTAAGATATAATACTCGTGTCTTTATAAATCTTTTTTTTAAGTCATGTCCTCATAAGTTATTTTACACATAAACAGTTAACACTAAACAATTAATTTTATCAAACATCTTTAAATAAATAGTTGTTATTATCTGCTGATCAAATTAGCTATATTAATCTGCTATCAGTTAGCTGCTGATATAATCAGCTAACAGTTAATACAATCTGTTGATTGCTAAATAGAGACATAGACTATTCGATTAATATAATATCATAACTCCCAAATTGAATATGATGATAGTCTTGAAGTGTTCAAAAAGAAAAAGAGAATATTAGTGAACATTAATATACAAAAATTAAAAATAGAAAAAACAAACCGTCTATATAAGAAAACCACGCTAAGATATTTTAAAACCATGTGATGTGGACCTAACATGAAGACATAATCTAAAAACTTACAATCCTCATACTGGTCAACTTATCGATTAAACGTTTTCGGTGAAAAAAAACCTTATTTGCAAAAAATATCGAAAAATATCCGAAATGAAAAAAAGAAAAGCCAGTTAGTAAATTATAATGGAAAGACTAAAGCAATGGTTTAAAAACCATAAGTTTTGGTTTAATTTTCAATTTTTAACTTTTCTATTTAATTTAGTTTAATAATTTTTATTATTAAAAATTAATTAATTGGTAAGTTATTATAAACTAATATGTTTTTATAATTTAAAATAAACTGATTAATATGCATTTAAAAATATATTTTTTAATTAAATTTTAATTTTTTATAATAATTTTTTAATTTTATTAATCTTTAAATAATTTTATAACGATCTAATATTTATTGAATCTTTTAAATTTTAAATTTTTTATTTTATCGGTTTAATTTTGACTGGATTATAACCGCATTACAACTGCTGGAAGATATAATAGTTCCTACCCACTTTTTCGCCTACCAATCTACCATGCATGATGCATTTACTATCGTTGTGGAGAATTCTCACAAATTATCATGAAATATTTTAAACATCTATTATGCTAATTACCCTTTTATCCTCACACCCAACTATATCTTCATCAAGAATCGGACTCAGTGGTTGAGATAGAAATCTTAGCCCACGAAGAATAAACATCAACTTCCAGGGAGTGGTAAGGGGCCATAAGCCAACTATTTTTATCATCAATTTTTATCTGATGATTTCGACCTACTAAGACTTTTCAGGTCTACTCAAACTTTTATTTCTCCCAACTTACCTCAAATTCTTGATATTTTGTTATCTTTATTAATAATTATTGCGGTGTATTTGGAATTATGTTATAAAAAAAATTGTTCTGAATTACCTTCAATTTTCATTTAATTTGTTAATATGATTAAAACTCAATTTTTTTATAATATCAATTTTTTCGCACCAATAATACTATAGAATATCAAGACACTCACCTTTGTCAATTTTTTACTACTCTTAGTACTGTTGTTCAATGTTCCTGTCCTGGTATCTCTTAACAATAGTTGTGTGAAGAGTAAATATAGGTACATTATGGAAACTATTCCATCTCTCCTTGTTTCATCTTCTTGTCTTGAATCATTCTAAGGTGAAGACACTCTAACAATAATTATAAAATTAATCATATCCCCTCTTTTATCATCAATAATATTTTCCCTTATAAGTGTCTTTATGTTCATTGTCATGATTATCACAATTTTTTAGTTTTTGGCTCTACTTATTTTGTTCATCTTCGGTCACATGAATGCATTAAACTAAAACTTTAAGCCTAATTTTGTTGTTTCTTGGGATATGATATTGAACATAAGGATTATCAATGTTGAGATTCTCTTTCTTAGTATCTCCATATTTCTTGTCATATCACTTTTTTAGAACATTCCTTATCTGCCTTTAAAGTCACTGCAATCCCTATTATCCTTATTGATCCTACTATTACTTTATTTCTTGATGACTCTCCTATAGGTCCAGATTACTCAAACAATTTTAATCCACCCCTGCCCGCACCTAATGATCTTCTTCTTATGGATCCCCAACCTTCTTTTCTACTATTCAGTCTTCCGATCTTCTACTTTGTCGTTTTCCTTATATAATTTAATCCAATATCACTCTTCATAATTATCATTATTATGAAGAGTGATAATAATAATATTTTTGTTGGACACATGACTTTGAAGTTCTCAAAGAAGCTAGGAATAATCTAAGAGTTAAGATTGTTAAGATGTGCTGAGATCATACTTTAAGGCTATCCACAAAG
>JAOQMM010000008.1:4645438-4672025 GCA_027563515.1 Erythroxylum platyclados | reverse complement strand
TTCTTACGGGTCCATAAAAACCAACAGCACTAATACTATAATTGTTGGAAAATATAATAATCAACAAGAGACAAAGTTTTGTTGGATAAAAAAAAATATTACTACTAGCTTAACTCAAAAATTCAGAACACTATGCCTAAATAAATAGACAAACACTTAAATTAAAAATTCTTAAAAACAATCAACTAAGCAAATAAACAGATACTAACCTAAATACAACTTAACATGAAAACTCAATAATAAACATGCTTAAATAAAAAAACATTACTAACCTCCTATTCCTAAAAAATAGGAAACAACTAAATAGTAGTTTGAAGTTTGAACCACTTTAGTCAACAAAATTAAGATTGCATGAATCCCATGACACTATTGTTTTGAGTTCTCCTAACTGAGAATTATCAGGCAAGCATGGTGAAATGTACAGAATGTGAAGGCTCAAAATATCTTCTCCATTTGATGTTCCAGATTTAGATTTAGACCCACATCATCTATCATCTATCATTTTCCCCCCTTTCCCCCCCTCTTTTACTTAATCAATCCCTCTTTTCTAAGCATGAATCACATGATCCGATTATGCTTTCAAAAAAAAAAAAGAGTGAATTATAAAGTACTAATCAAATTTAACATAAAGTTTCATCATTCAGAATAATTTAAATGTCCTTATCTGATAATATAGACTGTTTTCAGTTTACACACTAAATCAACCTTCTCTTAGTTCAGCCTATTATTTGAAAAGATTTATCATTTACTAATTACCGACACCTACACACCAGTAAATAGAAATGCAAAGTTTTATGAGTGAGTAATTTTATGAATAATAGTAAAAAAATTGTATTAATATGTTCTTAAATAAAAATTTTATTTAAGAATTAAAAGGTTAACTATCTGTTCAATTTCAATAATATATTATAATTTATGTGAGAAAAGTAGTTTAATTTGAAGTGGCATTTAAATGTGAGCTTAGTAGAGTTACAAAAGAAGTTACTAAATCCTAATGTTAGTCCAATTATAATAATCTACGAGACAAAAGAGTTAGCAGTGTATGCAAAACTTTTGACCTCCAAATCTATTGAATTGGAGTGTGCCGATATTTTTAAATATAAAAAATATTTAAGTTTGCTTATTTTAAAATCATAATTTCCTTAAATAAATTAATTAAAATATATAATTTAGGAATTATTCAATTTTATTAAAAACTAAAACCGAACCTTCAGTCAATTCTACTCATCGTTCCCCTTGAAATCTTCTAACTGGGCGAATGTCCTTCTTTTTGGTGTTAACGGGACCTGAAAGAAAGTCGTTTAAACACTTTTTAAGGTTTCTCTTTAAAGACAAACTTTGTTGAATCAACGTACCTTTTAGTTGTTAAAAGTAAGTATCCCAAGTCATGCGGATCATAAAAAGGAGTGAATGTCCGATGATAAATGTACCCGAACTGCCTACCCAATTTTTTTTTCTTTATGAGGAGTCACGGGAAGAGATCGTTAGTTCTCAGTTCTCCGTACTCAATTCAAACTCTGTGCTATTACCTCTCATTCCCAAATTTTTTACTGTTTTATTTTTTTTATTGTGAATTTGTAGATGAGAATTAATGGCACAGTTGGACGAAAGTAACATAAACAGACGATGTCGTCCCAAGTTATCGACCCTTAGCTCAAAGATGCCGGTGAGAGTTCACCAAACTTTATCCAGGTTACCTAACCCATTTTACGTTCTTAACAATACTCCTAAATTTTTAAAATGAAGACAATAATAAAAAAATTTAGTTTTAAACACTAATATCTTCTCTTTTTTTTTTGAATAACAAATATGAATTATTCATTAAATGAATAAAAGAAGCTAACTTGATTCAGTTTTAAGTCAGACATTGTAATTTGTCACATTATGGATGATGGAAACGGATGATAGATTGCTGAAGAAATCACAGCAAATGATTACAAGAAAATACTTACTGAAAAGTCCTCAAGTAACTTGAAGTTCTTAGATTTCCATTGTCACAACACATATATATAACGCAAACAATGAAATGCTCATTCCAGAGCAGCATTCCAAATGATTCCCCAACTTTCCGAGTTTCAACATTCCATCGTCATTAACACAATAAAACATGATGTGAAGCTTAACTAAAACGATCTTGGCTTGGCCACGATGGTGGAATGCTTCAATATGTGCAAACTGAACTGGCCACCTTTCTCGGTGGTATCAATCTTCGACTGACCAGGAGGAGGCAAAAGCTCAAAGTTCTGTACCAAGCGTCCCACTGTGATACCAAGAATTGGCAATGCAAGAATAATTCCAGGGCAGCTTCTTCTACCAACTCCAAATGGAAGGTACCTGAAGTCATTGCCATTGGCCTCAACCTTAGACTCTTCTTCCAAGAACCTCTCCGGCCTGAACTCTTCAGGGTTCTTCCAGTTTGCAGGATTGTTTGCTAGCCACCATGCGTTCACCAAGATTTTACTCTCTGCAGGGATGTCATACCCACCAAGCTTAGCATCATGAAGGTTCATGTGGGGCACAAGTAAAGGAATTGCCATTCTAAGACGGAGAGTCTCCTTGATCACAGCCTGGAGGTAAGGGAGATTTTGAATGTCGGGTTCGGTGATTTGATGAACAGGTCCAAGCACTTTGTCAAGTTCAATCCTCAGCTTCTTCTGGATTTCAGGGTGGTTCACAAGCTCTGCTATCGCCCACTCGATCGACCATAGCGTTGTCTCAATTGCTGTCCACATGAATATACAGAATTAAGTAAACTATTTGGTACATCTACCTGCGAAGCTTATAATGTCAAGCTCCTTCATAATGATGAAAGTTCTTCCAACACAAAGTAGGTGAGAAAAGCATTTCCCACTACCTACTAATGATGTACACAGATTTCTCTATACAACTTCTTATTGCTTTAACTGCAATGTTTATTATTTTAGTTGGTTTACATACAATAATTGTTGCCCCAACCTACCGCTAGGCCCACCAATAATTATATGAAAAAGAAGTTAGTTTTCGTTTTTAATTTTAAAAAATTCTGACTAGACTATGCCAACTTAGATTTCAGGTTTCTTAAGTCACTCGGGCTCTACTGACTCAATCTCAAGCCCGACAAAAGCTACTAGGCCAGGCTTAGGCTTAGGTAGGCCAAGCCCAACATGACCTATTGTTAACGTTACAACAACAAAAATAATAATAACAACAACAATAATAAATGAATAAAAATTTCGTGGGATCTAATGAACTCTGTTCTAAACCATTGAACAACATATCTCCCTGTCTTTTGAAGAATCGATTTCTAACAACCCTGAAGAGTTACAACCTTGAAAACAATTAATCAAACTGACAACCTTCGACATTGGGACTCTCAACGCTAAGTTTAATTGGGCAAAAACTTGAAATCGGTTTCAGGATGGCCTTATATATTTTCATAAATTATGGACTCTGATTGGTCAAGCTTAATCACTTGATCATATCCCAATTCCTAATTCAATTACTATTAGCTAATATAATTTGTCAGCTGGTAATCAAGTTTACACTAATAGATTTCTCACCTCACTCCTACCCCCAAGACACTTATGTGAACAGTTCGTCATATGTTTTTCCTTTACCAGACGTGTAGGTGGGACACAGGGTGCTCCTGATGGCGACGTCTATTTAATTTCCTACTGCTGAAGTAAATATATACTGACGCATTACCTACTTCACGCCAATAATTACTCTTGCCTTAACGAGACTTCTCGTGCACTTGTCATTATCTAAGCTAACAAGAGTATATCCAAAACCTTTTAAACCGTTTCGGAGACGCAATTAAAATCTAGAGGGTACCACCAAACCACCAAATTCGTTCAATAGCAACGAAATAAGGAACTGTTGAAATCTGACAAGAAAGGAAAAAGGCTGTGGAGAATAAATATTGATTATTACCGGCAACATTGATGTTCTCAACAATGTAAAGAACGTTATCGTCGTTGATCTCTCCCTTCTGCTGAGCGTCCAATATGTGATCAATTGCGCATTTCAACCCTTCGTTGCTCATGCTCTTTGTGCTTGACAGTTTCCTACACGAATAAATTTATGATTATTACCAATAAAAAGGTTAAAAGCAGTAACCCTTTTCACGATTAACAGCAATTCTTTTTGCCGAATACAAATATAAAAATATAACTTTTGGCCGTACTTCCATTTAATTAAAGCAAAAGTCATTAAAAGGACGGACCCGAAACCTTAGAACCCAAAAGAAAAGGAATTTCTTGGGATTTCCGAAGCTATTCAAAGCATATAAAACCAAGAGAGAACTAAGACTGTTGAAGGAACCTGAAGCTTGAACCACACCAAAGTGGAAGCTTTAATAAAAAAAGATTAATGAAAACGACGAATTACTTACTTCCTTTCATCAACGAAATAGTCCTTGAAGAGTTGAAGCCTTCTTTCTTTGACCTCTTTACAGATCTTCAAGTAACCTCTCAGGAATGGTCTAAGAATAGGGATGAAATCACCATAGTTATACTCAAAGCTCTGTGCCAACCTACTCCTCTCACCATTCAAAGCTTTGAGCTTTACGAACAAAGGGTCTTCCTCGCTGTCGAATCTCCTATCAAACATGATCCTGTACATGTTATTGTACATCAGGAGCTGCAATCTCCTCCTCAGTACAATCCCATTTGTAGCGGCTTCAGGGTTCTTCTTAACATCTTCCACAACACTCGCGGCCTCGAATTCCCAACCTGTTCTGTACTGTTGGACGACTTTGTTGGTAAAGAAAGGGACCGTCATGATTCTCCTCATCTTCCTCCAGTGCTCGCCGTAGACTGTGAAGACCATGTCCTGTCCTTTTCCCGTGAAGATATCGAACACCACGTTGCGGGTGCGAGACCCGAACTCAACTCCCTGTGTATGCAGCACCTCTTTGGCGAGCTCCGGCGAGGAGACGACAACGAGGTTCCGTTGTCCCATACGGAGAAGGAAAATGTCGCCAAACTTCTTGGCAAGGTCAGTGAGGTTGCGGTGGTTCAAGTCATCGCCAACCTGAAGCCAGTTACCGAAGACAGGAACAGGAAGAGGACCAGGAGGGAGCTTGAAACGCTTGCCACGTAGTTTGGAAACAACAATAGCCACAATAGTAGCGAGGAAGAGTCCCAACAGGGTCTTCTCCAAGAAGAGGAGATCCATAATTACTCCTAGTAACAAAATAAATGGCTAGCGCCACAAAGACAATACAAAGGAAAGGAAGAGTCGCAACGATAGACAATTTTGGTATTGGTGGAGCTAATATAAAGACCAAGTTTAGGGGTGCTTATATAGAACCAAAGCGCTAAGCTTGTGTACGTGAGAGTTCGACGTTAGGTAGGGCGTGTGGCCGTGCTTTGAAACTAAAGTGAAGTGGTCGTTTGGGCACGTTAGGAACAGTAGGAACGAGGAATGAGTAGTAGCCAACTAGTCGTAGTTGACGTCGTTAGTGTTTTGACGGTTATGTTGTGGTGGGCGTGGTAGGAGAACAGAGATAGGCACTTGGGGTTAGGTGATGGGGGTTGGTGGATGGAGCAATCCATCCACTCCATTATCATCTTCATTTAGATATTATTATTTAGGGATAATTATAAAAAAATTTCAAAACTCTTGCCAATTTTTTTAATTATAACTCAAACTTTAAAAAGTAGTAATAAAATGTGCAAAGTTTTAATTTTTTTTAATTCTGATCTAAACTTCAAAAAGTAGTAATAAAATACTTAAATTTTCAATTTTTTCAATTTTAACCTGATATTAGTATTTTCGTTAAGTTTACTGACAGATTTACCATGTGTTTCTAAAACTTTAACTATTAATACACGTAAGCCAAAATTAATACAACAAATAAAGATTAATGAAACGACGTCATTTAATCACATAATTAAAATTACGTCGTTGTTTTAAAATGATCTAAATCAGATTACGCAGTCTCGACGATCTTACGCTTTGATTTCAGTTTTTCCCTTCGTTTTCAGTTTGTTCTTTTGATGCTCTCACTCTTCGATTTTTAGATTACGCAGTCCCGACGTTCTCATACTAAATGCATCAAGAGAACGAACTAAAAATGAATAACTTACTAGTACAGTACGCTGTAATGCGAGAGTAATTTGAGGCGTCAGAAGAACAAACAGAAAATAAAGAGCTAAGAGCATCAAGAAAACAATGGATAATGTCGGGCTAAAATTGAAAAAAAATTGAAAGTTTGAGCATTTTATTGTCACTTTTTGAAGTTTAGGCTATAATTAAAAAAATTGAAAGTTTGGGCATTTTATTACTACTTTTTAAAATTCGAACTATAATTAAAAAATTGACAAAAGTTTAGATTTTTTTTAATTAATCCTATTATTTATTTAAAAACTGCCCTTATTTTTTATCCAAACTCTTCCATATTCACTTCCATTTACAAAATAGTTGATCTGATTTTTAGTTGTTTTAAATCTTAGAGAAAAAAAGTCAAAATCAGAAAGGGTCAATATATGTAGCCTTCTTTTTGTAATTTTTACAAAAAAAGTTATTTTCGTAATTCAAACTTATAATTTTAGAGTTATAAAGGAGCAATTTTTACTAATTAATTTGGACAAGAAATTAAATTTTTAATTGCCTAATTAATACAATAGACAATCAAATTAAGCAAATTGACTTAATAAACCCCTATGATTAAGAAACCTCCAGATTTATAAAATATGAAAGCATAAAGTATTTATGTTTCCCCATGTTAACACAATTTTAGATTCGCACTTTCCGAATGAGACATTGGTTATAAATTCCAACAACATTGAAAATGAAAAATTACATGTGGGAAACACAAACAAGTGGACTGTAGCATATATAGAGAGAGTGATTGCGTCAGGATTGCGTATAAACAGCTTATTTATTTTATGTTTTATGCAAATATATTATTCGATTTATAGGTTTACAAAAATCTTTAGTAAAACAAAATTGGCTGACGTTACTTAAAAGGAAATGATCTGATTAGGCAAGTGTATGTGTCACTATCGGACTATGTACATTGAAAGCTAAAACACGTTCCGGTTCTCCTCAATGTCAAGACTAATTCCTCGGCTATAAAGCTCAGGCTTTGAAGCAAAACAGAAAGTGAATTTTGACTTCTTTATTTTGGTTTTGATGATTTAAAAATTATAACTTATTTTTATTCAGTTATTACACCATTTTTAAAATCTTTTATCAATTTTCTATTTATTTATATATAGTATTAAAATTTAAACACCGTCCAAAAGTAAAGGATATTCAAAATATGAGAATTGAAATAAAAAAGTAGAATAACAAAAAATCTTATTGTATTTAATCGTTAAAATTTAATTGCATATTTTAAAAAATATTGGTGTGCATTTATCATATGATAAATATTATTCAAAGAGAAGATTTTAATACAATGATTGAACAATCTTAAGATAGGATGTCTGAGAATAACTTTGTTTCCAACTGCTATCTGTATTGAAAGTTTGATTAATTTTTGATTAGTTGGTGTGAGAAAGTTTTATTTCACATGCTAACTTATTTATCAATTAGATTAAAAAAATTAATTAGTTTGGCTGACTCAATCGTAAAAACTTTGAACCGTCTAATTTTTTAGTTCAATTTACGTTAATAACTCTTGTTATAAAAAACTGATCAATTTATTAAGTAATTATTTAATTTTTATTGATTAATAAATTCTTATAAACTAAAACAAATCAATTAATTTTTATTTAACAATATCTTTTTGCAAAAAACTTCAAATTCTTTGACGGATAAAGACTCTTTTAATCATATTTTAAATTCTTTTATTTTATTAAAACTTTAGCAGGTTTTATAACGTTCTGATATCGATTAAACCTTTCTAACCTTAAACTTCTTGTCTTATCAATTTAATTACAGTTTAGTTTTTAAAATATTGATTATTGATATGCGGATAGATTTAAACTTAATTTAGTAAGATCTAGTAAGTTTAGGGTTGAGAGGTCAGTCAGGGAGCTGACATTGACCCTGGCACATGCTTATCTGCCCTCCACCAAAATCGACGTGAGGTTGCTTTTCACCTAAGTCGTTTCATCCCCTCAGCCCTAAAAATACCATTTAATTGCGATCTTCATCGCCAGAAAGCTTGAATGAGAGTTAACAACGTCAGAGCTTAGATCATTGGATGAATGATAAAGAAATATCCCCTTTTTTTTCTCAAGTTCAACAAGGATTTGCAACCTAACGTAGGGTTTAGTTAACCTATCAATTTATTCTCATCCAATAATCAAGTTTTTGATAAAGTAATCTATTCTTATAGTATCAAAAGTCCAAACCACGCTCCTATTTTGATGACAGCCAATTAATTGACTTTTGCGGACAAGTTGTGTTAATTATATAATGCCGTACGACTTCGTCCACAAAATGATGTTCAAGGGGTGATTAACCACTACTTATAATCCTTGATCTAGCTGCACCTATTGTGCACAGACATATGCCATCACTGTATTCGTCACTGGATTGATTGAATATGTAGTCCAGTTTGAGTATGAATAACCAAAAATACATATAGACATGGGGAAAATAAATCATGTCAAACTGAAATGCAAAATGGCCTCACCTACTACCAAAGTTGACAATTAACTCACCTAACTCTTTCCACTGCCTAATTCTCCACTTGCTCCTTTATATATAATGGAAGACTTGGTAATCATTATTATTTTTTAACATATCCTAGATAGATCGATAAGTGTGTATATGATGACATATAAATATGGTATTTGAAATAAATTATTTAATAAATTAACAATTAAAAAGTAAATAATATACTCACTTGATTAATATTTAGAAGTTTCATTCCTTGCAATTGTTTTAACTTTTAAGCAATCGTCTTTATCGTATACTACTCTCCAACTTATATTCTGGTTAGGTTTGGAATCTTTCAACTTCTCTTTACTTGTTCATATTTGTTAGCAATTTACATTTGTTTACCTCTTTGCATTTGAAGATTACGTACAATTGATGACCATCTCCGACCCGTATAAAATGGAAAGTCTCGTACACTAGGGTTTGATTTACATTTGTTCAGACTGTGTACCCTTCCAAAAGGTAGGTGTTGATATAATCAGTAATTCCAAAAAAATGGTTAGGATTTATAGAACTATTTAAAATTCATTTTGCTTATTTTTTATCGATTCCTATAGTAAAGTAAACAAATATGTATAAGAAAGATAGGACTACGTCTTTAAATAATTGTCTAATAAATCAAACGCTTGGAGAGGGGCGATCCATATAGAACAGTTAAGCTATAGCCTATATTTACGCCCATCGTTAAACTACATGCAAAGGGGAGGTCACTCTTGAATTAAGATTACAGAAGTAGACAAATAAAGATGATAATATTCTCATTCTTGCAAGTTAGTGCGATTTGGAATTAACAAAGTTTAGAGAACGATACACAGACGAGTACTAATGATGTTTTGTTTTGGTTCAACAAGATTTATATTTCTTCTTTCAACTGCCATTACAAGTTGATATGGTATCTGAATGACAAATAGTGTTATACATTCAAAGCAGATCAAAACCCAGACGCAAATAGCATAAATATCTTGTTTTTCTGCCGAGCAGAACCAAACTCAATACCAGAAGTCGTACGAAAACCCTAGATGGGAAAGGAAAAAAAATAAAGATAGATTACAGGATGAAATATTTCTCCATCTCTGAGGATTCCCGGACTTTTGCCAGGTCCAGCCCAGGCCACACTAGGCCAAGATGATCCTAAGCCACCACATATTCTTCTCCATATGCTTTGTAAGAAAATTAATCATCAGAAGACTGTACTAAACCTACAAGACATGAGTCTCCCAATTTCAACTAAATCACCTCATATGAGAAAGCATACCATGCAATGTCACAAACTCAAGTGGCCAATACTGGGAATCTCCTGTGTCCATTAAAAGCCTGTCGTAACCTCTCGTATCCATCTCTGTAGTGCTCAAGGGAGAAGCAGAGTTGCCTTATAGCCTCCCTTTTCTCTTCTGCTCCTTCCAGGATAATAATCTTTTGCCTCTCAACCTGTTCTTCCAGATCCTTAGCTTTTGATTTCAACTCATCCACCAGTTTACGTGCATCATCAGCTCCAGCAATGAGCCCAACATGTTCCATGTGCAACTGATGCAGATGCTTATCCATTTGTTCGACGCGATCGTCTCTAGAATTTAATTCTGCTTTGAGTGCAAGAACTTTGGCATCGAGCTCATCCCTTTGCAACTTTAAATCACCGAGGCTTTTATTTAATTTTCTTATGTGTTCATCTCGCTCAGAAATGTTATTCTTCAATTGGTTGATTTCAAAGTCCAGTTTTCCCTCCATTTCCACTTTTTCACTTTGTATGATTCTGATTTCATCTTTTAAGGAACGTGTACGTGATTCCCATTCTCTGAGCTGCTCCTCCAAGTGAGTCCTTTCTTCCAACAATCTCGATATTTCAGCCTTAATCTGTGCCTTCTCTGGGAAAATCTTTTGCTCAGCATCAGAGACTGCTATTTTCAAGTCTCTTATCTCATGATCCCGGTCTGATAAACTAGTTTTCAATCTAAGAATTCTTTCCTGAAGTTTGGAGACCTCCTTCTTTTCTGAATTGACCTTCGCTTTCCATGTGTTGATGTCTTTATGTGCCAAAGAAAGTTGATCCTGCAAACTACTGATCTTTTCAGAGGGACTATTGCTATCAAGTTGATGTCTTAAAGTAGTGATTTCATTCTCTGCACTCTGAAGCCTCTCCTTTGTAATTTCAAGTTCTTTTGCCAAAACATTTCCATTGGGGTCCATCTTCTCAGAATCTTGGCTGTAACTCCTTTCACTTTGTTGGGATGTGTTATTTATCTCAAATACTGCATCACTCTTCTTCATCTCGACGCTTCCAACCTTTGATGTTGCCAACTCAGACTGCAAGCAATTGGTAGATGTAGGTGATTTATACTTATGGAGTTCAACATTTAATCTAGCAACCTCATCTTCTGACAACCGTATTCTTTCCCTTGCAAATTTTAGCTCCTCTTCGTATTCTGCAATTCTTGCAAGAAGATCCTCAGAATTCTTATTGCTCAGTCCTCTAAGCAAAACATCTCCATTCTCGCCATTTTGAATCCGGAGCTTCTCCTTCATGTCACGAAGTTCAATCTCCAACTCCATTATCCTTCTGCTCGGCCCTTGATCGCCACCAGTTCCAAACATACCTGAATAATTGTTCACAGAAGAATCATCAGATTCTGACTCAGAATCTGTTAAGGTTGATGATTCATCTCCTTCCCTTTGATAAGCATCAGAGCCACTTCCATTATTCCCGAGAAAGAATTCAAAGCCAGCAGCTCGAGGGCCAGACTTGCGACGGCTCAATCTTTGATCAGCCACGGGTGAGAGCAATGCGGAAGATGGTTCAGAAGCAACATCAGAAGCACATGAGCCCTGGGATTGAAGATCAGATGGTATATTCTTTCTTAATTCTCCAGTAACATGATCATAGCGTTCAGCTAGAGAACGATACATTCGGTAGAACTCCTCAACATGGGAAATCAGTTCTGGTCTCCTTTGATAGTACATCTCGGCCTTCTTGGCAAATGAATCTCCATCCTCTTCAATTAGCTTCAGCATCCGCTTGACGCTTTGATCCATCTCTGAGGCCAAAGATTTTTTTGTCATTTTTTTGTACGTCATTGTATATTCAGATGACCATAACATCAATATCTTCTGGAATTTTGAAGAAATATGGAGAAATTACACCTGTCCCAGCAGCCCGGTTGTTGGGATGGAAGAACAGCATTAACTCAAGAAATTTCCAGTTAAAATCCAAACTAAGATTAGCAAGGGCAGAAGTATGCTATTCTTATCGAGCCACTAATTACTTGACTCAGTTTTGACCATGACTCTTTCTTAGAATATGGTATAAGAATAGACTAGGACATGCAATTTATAGGTAATCAGTTAACAGAGATTTAGGCAAGAAGTCAGAGGTTAGGCGCAGGATTTAGGACGAGTCAACTTGTAAAAGTTTATCTCAAAACAATGCACCCTATCTTTATCTATTCGCTGTAAAATCTTTCCATATCTTGATAGTTGCTTTAAATACCTAGTCTTCTCCAGTCTCCACACTGCCTCTCAGCAACTCAGCTTTGATCGGTTGAGAAAGCTTAAAATGAAAATGTATACTCAGATATAAGTGTATTGCTTGATTGTTTCATAAATATTTATGACAGTCGTAGACTGATCATTTGATTGAGAAGACTATTAGACCACATTCGAGACGGAGAGTAAGTGCAACATATAAACTTACCCTCGAGATTCTCTGCAAGCCACTTGGAATTCTTGGGACTGATATGACTGTCCCACCACCAGGAGTGTGACTTTCTCGATTGCATCCTCTTTATATTCTTATTAGATTGAACCTGGAACAACATATATCCGAAATCGAATTTAAGCAATATAAACCCAGCTGCAATAATAGGTTGTTCTCATTCCAACACAGATGTTAACAACTGGAAGGTCACTCATATTCATCATCAATGCGTTAAAATATTAGCATGCTCTTAAAGGATCTTGGTGAGAGTGGACGTCTTAATTTATTGGTAGCTCGGAATCATCAGAAGACTTTTTCATTGAAATCAATCTTTTACAAATGGTATTCCCTTCAGGATATGTATAATTAATTGTTTCATAGTCCTAGGCTACCATGTTCCGACAACAACAACATCCTCCACATCTCTTAACTCCATTATTTGTTTTACATAACACTGCACTTCCACCACCACCAATTAACAAAGAAAGAAAATCACATGAGAGGGGAAGCACGTTTGTTAACATGCATGCAGAATTAAAATAAGTTGTATCCGGTCCTTGATTCAAAGTAGTTGTAACACACACATAACATCGCCAAATTAATAGCCATTTCTAAGGTCACATCACGAGCAGAAAAATAGGCAATGAAACCCAAGCATAAAGTTTAATCCAAAATGATGTGCTAGTTGAAAATTATAATGGAAGCGTCAGGTCCAATTTGTCTTACCATGGAGGAAGCCATTACGTAACTTGATGATACTCAAAACGACGAATTTGACACGACAACCAGCTACAACTGCAAAATCACAATCATGATCTATCAGAAAGTCCCAACTCATAGATACAAAGGAAAACAACGGACCCACATGATATCAATCAATGTGACTATAGGAATTGACCATAAAACAAGGACGACTACTCCCAAGTCCTCCCTCCCCGGCAGTGACCTATGGGATTATGAAACCACATGCCACTCCCTGTCTCTAGTCACTTCTAGATCTTCGAGAAAAATAAATGGACGTAATTAATGAAGCACATGGACCGACGGAAAATGAAAAATCCAAATATGTTAATATTATGACTAACTTAACCATAAAATCTAACCCGAAATTGGAATACATTAATAATGATTTTTTTTCATCTTAACTTTTAAGTTAGAATATTACATTGAATGAAATCAAAATCATAAGAAAACCACTCGGTTACTTGCACAAAAGAAAAAGAATAAAATTGATGATGCAATATGGTGGAGTTAAAATCGGGTCATGGAGGCCCATATATCATGAGACGCCATCCAGGCAAGATCATACAGATGGATGAGTGGCAAACACGCGCCAAAGAGGGCGCGGAGGAGTGAGAAACAAACTCCTCGGAAACACAAATGCCATAGCAGTCCGCGGGAAACTTAGCGAAAGCACAGCTGTCAGACCAAATACATCCACCTACTTCCACACGGCACTTCCTCTCTTCTTTAGTTACTAATTAATTATATCAAATTAGGATTAAACCTGTTTTTTTCTCCTAATAGCCGTGAACTTTAAGCCAAAAAGAAGTAAGAAATGGTCATAAAATTGAAATAAAGTAGAAAACTTTCATTTTCTTTCACAGTCGAGAATAACGCCACCGAACAAACAACACTCAAGCGTATCGTCTTGTTCACCCGTCCAAAGTTTCGAGAGGAAGAAGAAACAATAGTTGAAATTTGAGTGACTAATTAATCTTCTGAGTTTTTTTTTGAAATTTCAATCAGAAAGGAAATTGAGATTTTAAAATGACAATATCAAAGAAAATCCAGAAGCTTGAGAGTGAGTATCAGATAATTGATGCGTCTGAGATTTTAATCATCATATTCGACAAAAAGTGAATAAAACATTAGTAATGGCCTCATCAACGAATGGTCAGGAAATGAAATAGAGAAAAAAAGCACACAAAGAAAAAGGATTGCATTAAACAGAAGCAGGGAGGGAGAGAGATGAGAAAAGGAGCTGCTTACACAACGTAGTAGATGAGAGGAAGAGGAGCGTCTCTGTGATGGAAATAGCAGACGAGCAGACTCAAAGAGCAAACACAGAAGAAGAAGAAGAAGAGGAAGGAATGAAGCTTGAAAGAGAAGAATAAGAGGAAAATGTGTGGTATGTTAATGCGTCTCACTCTCAAGTCTCAAGTCTCAACTCTATTATCATTATTTGGGAGATTTTTTATTTTTAAAAGGAACGGTAATGGGAGAAAGACAGATGGGAGAAAGAAGAGACACTTTTGAAGATCATGTGTTCCCACCCACATGGAAACTGACCCTTTTTCTCCCCTAAAGTCAACACTCATTTTCTGGCGACCAATTATTTTGCAATTCAATTCTTTCACAATTCATTTACAATTTGTGGACCATGACACCCAATGTACATGCATTACATCAAATCAACATTTCTTTTTTAAAGTGTCGAATAGTAACTCAAGGCATCAAGTCGATTTTAATCTCTCTAAAAAATCGAAAATAAATCTTAATTTTAGACAAGTAGAATTATAAACATTTATTCGTGGTATGGCGAGCTTAAAAAATGTACCAATTAAAATTAAAATTTATAAATGTAATATTATATCATAGAGTTTTAATATTGATTTATAAGTTGTTTGCATCCACAAATTTAAGATTAAAACTAAATTATTATAAATTGAAAGTTAATATAAGCTGAGATTTTTGTTAACTTTAGAAAAAGTTTTTTTATTAATTAGAAGTAAAAATATGTACTACTATATTTTTCTAGACCTTGCGTACCAGCAAGATTTATATTATGCCAATTCAGAATAAAAAGAAATAATTGTGCTAGAAGAATAATAACATATGATTAAAAAATTAAACTACTTTAACGATTTAACCGTAAAAATTTAATCGACTAATTTTTTGTTTTGATTTACTTTAATAATCTTTGTTATTTAAAATCGATTAATTTATTAATTAATCGATCGATTTTTATAAACTAATTAATTTTAAAAATTAAAATAAATTATTAATTTTTATTTAACAGTCTTTATTTTTAATTAAACTTTAAATTAAGAATAAATTTTTTAATTATATTTCAAAATTTTTAATTTTATTCAATTTTTAATAAATTTTATGAAATTTTAATACTGCTGAATCTTTTAAATCTTAAATATTTTGTATTATTTGTTTAATTTTTTGTTTGGTTTTTAAAATATAGATAATAGCTTAAGGACTTTAAAAGAAAAAACAGGATAAGATTCAAATTAGAGGATAAAAGTGCTAATCATAATTAAACTCCCAAATGGAATTCAAATGTGCCGTCCAGGCTCCCTCTGTCTCTTTTCTGCTTTCTTCTTTCCTTTTTCTTTTTGCCCTTTTTCTCACTTTATAGATTTGGATGTTTCGTGACAAACAATTTCTTTGAACGAGAAGCAGCCAAATGTAAAAGGCAAAAAGTAGGGTTGGGGCTTATTGTAGAAACTACGAATATTTGATGAAGTAAATATTAGTTACCATGCAATGGAGCCTAAAACAAATTACAAAATTTCTCTTTTACGAGATTTATGGTGTTGTTTAAACTGTATTATAGACTTATGCCAGAAATTAAAAAAGCAAAATAAGAGAATTAAGGTTAAAAAATTTAAAATTTAATTAAAAAGTATTAAAAATTAATTATTTATTTTTATTTATAAAAAATAATTAATTTATAAAAATTATCCAATTAATTAATAAATTTAAAACTTTTATAATTCAACCACTAAACCGATTGGGTATAGAATAAATTACGCTCTTCTCATTCTTATTCAATGAATTTAAATCTATTGACTTAAAACTTATAAAAATTACGCAGATTCTTTATTACGTAATTGCACGTGGTCGTGCTCTTACACTTGCCGCGCACCATCGTTAAATCTGGCGAAGCATCAGACCCAACATTCAACTGGTTTGGTTCAAAAGTTGACCAAAAGTAGAAAACGACAGTTCATCTCAATGCTGTAATTTCGTCTCCCTCTAGCTGAAGAGCTGTTGTCATCTACCTGTTTAGCTTAGACTGAAAGAGAGCTGCAGTTGTGTGAGTTAAGATGAGCCAAATACCTACAAATTCACACTTTGTCCTTATTCATGGAGCATCGCATGGAGCTTGGTGCTGGTACAAGATCAGACGGCTCCTAGAAACATCTGGGTACAAGGTTACATGCTTGGACCTCAAAGGTGCTGGTATTGATCCTTCCAATCCCAACACTCTCCTCACTTTTCAAGACTACAACAAGCCCCTCCTCGACTTCCTGGCCAACTTACCGGACAACGAAAAGGTACCGGATACATATACTTTTGTGCCTTTTGCTCTTTGGTTTTTGGATTTTGGCTAATTTCTCTGGAGATTACTTGCTTTGATTAGGTGATATTGGTGGGACATAGCGCTGGAGGTTTAAGCTTGACGGACGCGATCCACAGATTACCCAACAAAATTCATGTGGCCATATATGTTGCAGCCAACATGTTGAAACACGGGTTCTCTACAGAGGAGGATTTCAAAGATGTAATACTTAAGTAGTTTCTTTATCGAGAATCAGATAGGTATACGGGTAGTAATCTTTTTAGTTTCTGGATCTGTACGATCCAGATTAATCCACCAGGAAATGCACAGTCTCCATATCAAACAGGATCCAAAAACCTAACATGACATGGGTACAATCATTTAATGGAACCTGCAATTAAGTTTTTGACCAAATAGGTGACAGTAGTGATTTTATCCAACTGTTATGACGGGAATAAAATTCACTGGGGGAAACTGTTCTCATCTGTCTCTGTCTTTCTTCCTTTTTAAAATTTTATTTGTTCTTAAAGAGTCTTTTCCATGTATGGAATGGAGCAGGGGGATCCAGATCTATCAGCATATGGGGATGTACATGAGCTAGAGTATGGAATGGGACATGATCAACCTCCAACCAGTGTCATGATAAAGAAAGAGTTCCAGCGAGAAATTTTCTATCAAATGAGTCCTGAAGAGGTGGGAGTATATTTACTGCATTAATGAGTTACGTATTGTTATTTAATTTCTGAACCCTGGACATGGCACCAACGCAGGACTCCACATTGGCATCAATGCTTCTAAGAGGAGCACCGGTGTGGGCATTTAAAGGTGCTAAATTTTTAGGAGGAAAGGATTCCGATGACGTCCCTCGAGTTTATATGAAGACATTGAAAGATCATGTTATCAAACAGTCCCAACAAGAGGCTATGATGAGGAGATGGCCGCCTTGTCAAACTTATGATTTGGAAAGTGACCATTCTCCATTTTTCTCTGTCCCATCTTTGCTTTTCGATTGTATTCTCAAGTCAATTGATTCCATCAATGTGTAACTGAAATTTACATTGTCTGATATTTTCTGTTTGTGTTATATCGCAACTTACTTTGTCACGGTCTGAATCACTGCATTGCCTTGAAATAATATCTCAACAAATTACAGATTTCTTGACTTGACTGCTGTCATCTTCTACAAGTGAGCATATCAGGCATGTAGGAATGGTGTGAAATTTAATTAGAAATAAAATGAGATCCGCTCGGTTCATCTGTGGTAGTGCTTCAACTACTTAAGTTGCGGAAGTCAGGAATTGGAAATGAATCAGAAATTTGGGGAAGGGTTTGTGCCAAAATAGAACATAAGTGATCTAGGAATACATCAACTATTGTAGGAGTCGTATACTTTACCGTAAGATGGTGCAACTTGGACTGCTTCATGGGCTTAAAGGCGAAAAAGAAGTTACACTGGGCGTGAATTTTGAAAAAAAATACCCTCAAATTAATCCTCCACGGGCACACAAGTCTGGCAATTGTTTTTTGTCAAAATAATTTTTTAAGATCAAAATTTTAAAAATTGGATTGAATGGGCTGATTCAACTGAAAATAATATTAATTTTCGATTTTATTTAATAACTTTTGTATATATAAATCAGTTGATTTTTTAAAAAGCCGGCCAGTTTTTCAATAAATCGGTTAAACCGGTATATATAGAAGTTTAGATTTAAGAAACCAAAACTCTCTCCTCGCCGCTACCCTTTGCTCTTCAGTCTTCACCATCTTCTCTTCACAGATCACCTCGCCTCCATAGCCACGTTTGGTGACTTTGGTTGCCCCCTTCGTCCCACTGGACCATTTCGCCATAATATTTGACTGTTTCTCAACGAGTGCACCCAACTTGAAGATTACGATAGATGTGGACTAATTTTTCGCCTAGCTCCAAGAAGCCTGGGGCAGGAGGAGGCAAGGCCAAGCTGAGCTAAACGTAAACGTATGGAGGGCATGTCTTAACTGCACTTTGCTCCTCCTTTAAAGTAATAACTTCGTTATCCTTCTCTCGCGATCAGTGTAGAATTTTTGCTTTTCTCCGCGATCTTAAGTCATCTGCTCATAAATCATCTCGTACCACTCAGTTTTTGATATTTTTTGTCAAATACTCGGACTTCAGAGTCTCTCTAGTCTTTACCCCTCGGATAAAATTGTAAAAGATATTATAATGGGACTGCAACTCACATATCAATGACTATGATATCTGATAACTCTAATATAGCACTGACGTTGACTTGCTCCAAAGGTTCTAGTTTTACCTCTCTCTCTAGTCTAACCCTCTCTACTTCCCTACATTACTAATTTATAATTGGTACACATACATTGAATAAATTGTGTACACGGCGGTAACAAAATTTGGAGGTTCTAAAGAAGATAAAACACAAGTTCTTTAACAATGCATTTTCGATTTTATTATTACTTTTAAATTTTACATTAGGCTCATGTATATTTATTATATAATAATAGGTAATAGTATATTTTTTATTTCAATAAAATATTTTATTTTTAATCACTGTTATAATTTTTATTTCTTATTTATTATATACCAGTTTTATAGTGGTTTTTAAACCTTAAACCTTTCCTTTGACCGGTTCGATGTTCGGCCTGGTTTTTAAAACATTAGCTAAGATATAGGCTATGATATCGTAATCTTTAATTTTAGACATTATTTATTAATCGGCTTTAGTTGTGTTTAAGTGGGACTTTTCCAAGACAAATTTGATAAGTTTAAAATTCTAATTAACATAAAATTTAGTATGTATATCCTATTATGGGATAACGTGATCTTTTGGAAATTTAACTTGATTTTGGGACTTACGTGTGATATGGGCTGTATGTGGATGATTGGACAGTTGAGATTTCTAGTATGATTTTCGATAATCTTAAGCAATTGATCGGGTTAAGGTCTGAAAATATATACTGCTGATTTTTTTGAAAAGATGATGTGACTTGAGTGGAGTCTTGCGAGCTACGTTTTTCAGCAATCTTTATTGTCTATTGGAAGTCTTTTTGCAGCTGTAATTTTCAGTAGTTGGTTTATGTGTTTTGACTGCATAATCTATGCATGTGGTGAAATATAGCTGCAGGGTTTTTCTGATTTTTAATTATCTTTAATTGCTGGACTTTACATTGATTTTTTATCCACAATGGCTGCTGCGTTTCTCTATTCTGGTGTGATTTTGTGGGCTGCAAAATTGTTGATCGTACATGATTTGGCTACTGCTTTCTCTTCTGTTTTGAACGTCTATTAAGGGCGATTTTGCAACTAATTTTTTGTCGTTTGTTTGCGTGATCTAGCTGGGCAAAATCTGTGATTGTGGAATCTTTGTAGCTATTGTTCTTGATCGATAATGGTGGTTTTCTGAGCAAAATTCCAGTAGCTGTTATAGTTGTTGCAACCCCGACATTTGCAATGTTTATATGTCTATTGGTGATTTGTTCACTGCTGTGTATGTGGTGGTTTGGTGACAATATCGAAGGACTGCAACAACATTCTCGATGAACAACTTTCCGATTTGTCATTGAAGGAGTTGAATTAATTAGGGAAGTTGTTTTTCTAAATCATGTGTATTTGTTTATGTTATTTATTATTTTAATCACTTGAGTTGTCTGTTTATTATCTTTCGTTAAAAGTTGTTAAGAGAAATCCTTTGTTGAGGTTAACACGAGTCGGTCGTGTTATTGGGTATGAAATACTATTACGGGTTATGAGGGCGAAGGGTAGTGTCAAGGGTTAAGTGGTGTCAGCTCAGTAAAGCCTTGTATAAAATTATTGTCGTTAGTGAAAGTATTAAGTTGGGTGAGGACCTCGCAGATGTAGGCAAGGTGTGCCGAATTGCGTTAACAGATTTTAATGTTAATTTTTTATTTGCATTTGTGTGTTTAATTTTCTATTTTTAATTGTGTTAGATTTTGCGAAACTATTACACCCGTTCGGATACTTTCATAACCTTATACTTTTCAAAACTTTCTCTTTTAAACCTGATAGTACTAGGAGATTTTGTTTGTAGGACATGCTCCATCCCTAAGACAACACGTTAAGCTGTAGTGACCTGTTAATGTCTATTTACATTATTGTCCTACAACTAGATGCTTGTGTTTTCTAACTTTTCCAATTAAATATAGAAACTGGCACCAAACATTTGAGATTGTAGATAGAAGTTGCATTTTGTACCAAATGCTTATGTTTTGTAAGACTTTCTGAAGATAGAAACTGGTACCAAACGCTTACGTTTTTTAAGAAGACTTTCTAACTAAGCATGAACTCATTGTTATGATAGTAATATAAAGGGAAAAAAAATGATGGAGAGTCTAGGAGGAGGTTGGAACTAAGGGTGGAGGAAGAGATTGGCCTTAGAGGATTAGGAAGGATTGCTTCGTGACAAAGGAGTAGGTCCACAGTAAGGTAAGTTTGCGATTTTCTTAATTTTTAGAGTTACACTTCCTAGATAAATTGAAACTTTCAGTTTGACTAAAAGTCTGTCCTATTAATTTAGGGATTTTGCATAATTGAGGTTGAATAACTTATTGCTTATTTAATTCTTATTTTATTAAAATGCAGAATCCCATTGAAAAAAAGGAAATGTGTTTCACTACAGGGAAAAATTGATAGACATAATTCATTTTAATACATTTGTGGTAGTAAATTATTAGTTGTAGTTATTAACCCAAACAAATTATGTTAGTTTAGTATCGTGGGGACTATAAAGTATAACTGGTATGATAGATTAGATAAAGTGTATTATAGGGAGCTAAATAAACGTGAAGAAGGTGGGTTGATTGAGATTGTAAATGATTCAAAAACATGTTATTTGATTTATATTGTTGAAAACATAAAAGGTTGGAGGTTTATTTTGAAGGTGAGTATAATGAAGAGAAAACATCAAAAGCAGATAATATGGATGATGTTGATGTAACATAGATCCAATAAATGTTCAAGAAGAAGATAATCATTACATGGAGGAAGAACTGCTTGTTCTTAGGAGTAAGTAATATACATGATACAACAAACATTGAAGAAGAAATTATATTATTAAATGACAATGATGATAGTGGTGTGCCTATTGAAGCTATGCATGTTGAGCATGAAGTTTTGAATAATGTGCATGATGGTGAGCTTGATGTTTTGAATTAGGAGCATGAAGATGTCGCTACTGAGCATGATGGTGTTAATATTGTGCATGATGGTGAACTTGATGTTTTGAATTAGGAGCACGAAGATGTTGCTACTGAGCATGATGGTGTGAATATTGAGCATAATGTGTGTAATGAAGATGATGTGTCTACTGTTTCCGCTGATGATAATGTGCCTAATGCTTTTACCGATGATAATGTGCTTAATGTGTGTGCCTAGTGGGGATGTTAATAATGCTTATGTTGATGATAATATGCCTAACTAGGATGTGCATAATGCTTCTATTGAGAATGATGATAGTTTGAAGACTGGTTTAGAATGTGAAAGTAAAAGAGATGATGATGAGCTCTAAGCTGTCAGATCAAATATAAAGAAGAAGTCCAAGGAAAGAAGTAAATATGAGATCGTGAATAATGATGTTGAAAATCACGAAAGAGAAAAAAAAGCCATAAAGATGGCCAAGGAAAAAGGGCATGAAGGTTGCAAGCCACTACAAGGATAGGATTGAGTTACAACCAAATATCAAGGTTGTTCAACTAAACGTTTTATTGAGGAAGGAGTTAAAGGTGGATATGAGCTTAACAGTTATAAGAGAACAAAAGCAAGTGTCATCAAAATGATGCATGGGTCTCATGTGGAGGAATTTGCTAAACTTTTAGGGTATAGAGAAGAGGTGAAGATCAAGAACATGTGTACGAGATGGGCAATAAAAAACAAACACTAATGATGAAGGCAAAGGATCTTTGCAAGTTGTTATTTTTGTTTCGATGCTTGCAAAAGGGGTTATATTGAAGGTTGTAGACTAATAATAGGACTAGATAGATGTTTCTTGAAGGAAATATGTAAAGGATAGTTATTTGCTGCTGTTGAAAGTGATGGAAACAATCAAATATTTCCTATTGCATAAGGTGCGGTTGATGCTGAATATACCGAAATATGGAAGTGGTTTTTAAAGTTTCTTGTTTCAGATCTACAACTCGGAGATGGTAGTGGCTTCACATTCATATTTGATATGCAAAATGTTTATCGATATTGAATTAAATATATATGTTTATATATGTGCACTTAATAAAAACTTATGTTCTTCTATTTATATTGTTGTTTATATTACGTATGTATGCATAAATTAGAAAATTCACCTATGTTTGCAATGTGACTACAATAATGGTTGATTTAGCAACAACCAAGTAATGGTAAGTTAGGGTTAGCAGCAAGCAAGAGTTGAATAAGCAAGAAATAATGTACAAACCCATACAAGCAACAAAACTCGAATGGACTCACAGGAAGCAACAAAACCCATATGAACTCACACAAGCAACAAAACTTATATTGCCTATGCAATGCAGGAGATAGAAGTATCTTATTCGAGTGAAAACGTTGGAGATGGACTTTAGAAAGAAGCGAAAGCTTGATATTTACTTGAGAGAAATGGATGTTGGAGATCACTTGATTCATTATAGTGGAGATCGATTTTAACATATTGTTCTTTTTTGAAGCAAAATAAAAAATTACCCTTCTTTTTATTCATTCAAAAAACCCATCACTACTAGGGTGAAAGAGTTGCACAAACAAAATCTCTCAGTGAAATTAGGGTTAAAAGAGAAAGTTTTAGAAAATTTAAGGTTACTTTGACAAAAAAGATTGCGAGAATTTTGTGCACCTCATACCTAAGTTGAGGACCAATTCGAGTTTTCTTCCTTGAATTTTCCAATTAAGTTTCATGATGACTCAATATATGAAGCCTTGGTATTCATTTGACTCGAGATAATTGGTCACTCAGGGGCTAATTGCTTTCCCCATCTTTGACAATCAAAGGTAATTAGAGATGATAAATTTGATTTGATTTAATTTAATCCAATCCAAAATCAACAAATTAAGTTTGATAGATTAAATTTTAAATTAAATTGAGTTCGAAGATTGCAGGATACCTTAAAACTTGGTTCTTATCCCGACTCTCGCATCATAGTGACGCCATTACAAATGAATCAAGTGAAATTAAACCCGAATTAAAACTGCATGTTTCAAGTCCACAGTTAAATTCAAGCTAAACTCGTACTACACTTTAATATTTGGATTACAGCTAAACATAACAAAAAAAATATGGATCTAACCTGAAATCAATAACTAAATTCAATTTGATCATAATTAAATTTAAATATTTAATTTTAATCAAATTCATATAAATTCAAGTTTAATATTTGGCAATGTCTTTCTTAAAACCACTCAAAGCAACCATCTGGAAAACTTGGTGCCACAAACATAAGCGGGTACTTTCCGTCTCTTAATTCGAGCGAGCTACTAATGAGAGACTTGCTTTGTCTCTACTTCGTTCATAGTTCTCGGTCTTCTCGACCAGGTTCATTCATGGTCTCGGTTTTCTCGACCAGGAGCACCTTGTAATGTAAATTTCCTGAGCATATACTTGTATTGGTATAATGATATTACCAACTTAAACGAATATGCTCGGGCAACTTCCCCGTCAAATCCTTTTTATCTGATCTGTAGCCCAATCTTAGGCCGTGAGCCTGTGATATTTAAGAACGCCATTGCCAAGTAGGTATTAGTTCCGTTACTGAACGGCTAGGTGGGGATTGGGCATGGAGTACCAGAGGAGATATAGCGGCAGATGTAGGCTCCTTTTGATGTTCATGGGAACTTTGCTTGTTATTGGTTATGCCAAAGCTGAATGTATTCTCTTCGCTTTCTTTTTTTTATATCCCATTAATCTTTGTTCTTTCAGGTTGCCACTACTGTGAACTGATTGATCTTATTCACTGTTATGCGTTCTGAGGCATAAAGACCAGTGTTAGAGAATATCTATTTCTGTTCTTAAACATTCATCTTTGTTTGTTTTGTCAGACACAATAAAACCTCTACGTCAATTATATCTAAGCCCATTCTTGCAGTGGAGAAGCGCCTACGAGTGCCTGTTAAATGTAAAGTTCGCCATTTTAATGCATGTAACCGCTTTTCTTTCCAGACATGAACGGTCAATATGGATTCTGATTGAATCAGGTATCTGAAAGTTGCTTAAACAAGGACATAACAATTTATGGAGAGTTGGACGTAAATCAAACTGAGATCGAAACATACTGCAACAGAGGATGTGCAGATCATACCACCAAGTATGTGCTTACATGTGTCCATTGGGCAAAACGGGACTTCTGGTTCGCAAACAAGGCCACTGTTAAAGACCTCAACGACACTATTACTCAACATTGCGCCAATAACACTGGTAAAAACTCTCATCTTTCGTGTGGCTAATTATAGGAAACTTGAGACTTGTAAAAAAACCATTTTGTGTGGTTTATGGAATGCAGCTTTCAGTATGGAAGACTTCAAAAGCAGTGGGATAAAGAGATACAAGAAGAATATATTCTCTTCTTCAGTAATATCTCTGGCAACTGTGATCTTCATAGCTTTCCTCACAGCGTGAGACTTTTCATGGGGGGAATTGATTCGTTCTGGAATAAGAAAAGATCGGAATACAATTATGTCGCTGTCTTCTTTTACTGAAAAGGCAACGCCAATGAGGCAGTTCATATTGTGAAAAACATGTAAATTTATGGATCACTTGTAAATTCTCTTGATGTTTGAATATTTATTAATTAAAAATAATCATAAGAGGAAGGAAGATTGAAGAAGCCAATAACCTGTAACAAGTGAAAAACATTTTACTTCAACCCTAAATCTGGCAGCCTCCTTCCTTCTAGTTATGAATTCCCATCTCTTTCTCATAATGGTAAAAAAAACGAACCTCACTCCCCAACCAAAAACTATCTAACGTACCAACCAAAACGAAGTTTTTCTTAATTTTTTTCAACTCAGCATTTCAAGCAGGCAGCGAAGCATGCCTTCGCAGCTGAGTTTAAATTGTGCAGTGGTATTTTTCAAGAAATTCGGATCAGACCTTGGATGTCTAGTTCTGCAGAAATTGTTGTCAAATCTGGAAGTGTTTATTTTCTCAACTAGGGAACTAATGTTACAAGGACCCTATGAAGCTGTTGAAACTACGGGATGTGTTTTTGAGAGTCGAGATAGGGGAGAAGCATGTTTTAACATACAAACCCTCACAAGGAATTTAAACAGGCTCTTTGGGAGAGAAGCATGAACATGATGAAGAGATGCTGGTGTAATGTGATTGTCTGAATTTCTTGTTTCCAACAATTTGTTTGACATTGTTAAAAGGTTGTGTTGACCTCTCTCAAGTCAGCAAAATTAATATTAATTTGGGAGATTTTATTATTATTTTTAATAGCTATAATTAATATATTATAAAATTAAATAAAAATTTATTTTTAAATAAATTACTTTAACTATCAAATGAAACTTTAAAATAACTATACCACATTTTATAAATATTTTATATATAATATAAAATATTGAATTATATAACTTTATAAAAATAAATTAATTATAAAAGATGTCCTTATTTTGTTTATCTAAATAAATATATATTATTTATTTGTTAGAGACATAAAAAAATACTTTAACCTGAAAATATTTCCTAAATGCATATTAAATTTCAAGTGCACTAGAAAAATGAAAACCAGCAGCGATTCCCGTGGGCTTAGCTTAAGTGCTTCTGTAACCCATTCAACAAAAACCTAGCCATAGCCAATTTAAGAGACCTTACTTTATTCTCATTCGCCATTTCCAACTCTCGTTAGTCCTCCAAATATGTCATCGGAGCCCCCAGTCCCTACCTCTGCCTCCGAGCAAGTCGCCGATGAATCTTCTAAGCCTTTAAGCAAGAAAGCAGCCAAGAAGGCAGCTGCTAAGGAGGAGAAACAGCGCCGCCGCCAGGACGACGTTACGACCGCCGCTTCATCACTAT
>JAOQMM010000008.1:4633049-4645338 GCA_027563515.1 Erythroxylum platyclados | reverse complement strand
AGCCAAGAAGGCAGCTGCTAAGGAGGAGAAACAGCGCCGCCGCCAGGACGACGTTACGACCGCCGCTTCATCACTATCCATAGAAGAAGACGATCCCTTAGCCGTTAATTATGGAGACGTGCCGTTGTCGGACCTGCAGTCCAAAGAGGAACCCGATCTCAGCTTGCGGGTCCCAGTTGGGGAGCTGAGAGAGGAGTTGAAAGACAAAGATGTGCAGATACGAGGGCGTGTTCAAACGACGCGCGCGGTTGGGAAGAACATGGCGTTTGTGGTAGTGAGAGAGAAGGGATTCACCGTGCAATGCGTGGTAACTGCTCAGCCGGAGGTAGTTAGTCGGCAGATGGTGAAGTTCGTGGCTGGCTTGAACCGCGAGTCTATTATCACTGTTCAAGGCTTCATCTCTGTTCCATCTGTTCCTATTAAAGGCGCTACTCAGCAGGTTTCTATTTTCTCTCTTTTTTTATTTGTTTTCTTCAATTTTAGTTGTTATAGTCTGCCTTTGTTTTGCTTATTGGAGGTTGAAGTTCAAGTGAGGAAACTGTACTGCGTGAACAAAGCTTTAGCGAATCTACCTATTAATATCGAGGATGCTGCCCGAAGTGAAATGGAAATTGAAGAAGCTTTGAAGGTTAATTTCTTGCTTGTTTACATTGAAATTTTGTGTTTATGTATTGGTGATTTGATACGGTGAGTTATATTATGATTTTATAGGCTGGGGAACAAGCGGTACGTGTAAATCAGGATACCCGACTCAATTTCAGAGTTTTGGACATGCGTACGCCTGCTAACCAAGGGATTTTCCGCATTCAGTGTCAAGTCAGCAGTGTGAGTTTCTTATATGCTTGTGTTTGTTAATGGCCTTTGTTATAACAAGTTGTGAGTTGATTAAAGGTATTTGTGTTGAATGAGTGTTGTGGAAATTGATTAATTTTGATCCATGTATGCAGGTCTTCAGGCAATTCTTGTTATCAGAAGGCTTTGTTGAAATTCACACCCCTAAATTGATAGGGGGTTCTAGTGAAGGTGGTTCTGCCGTTTTTAAGCTGGACTACAAAGGGCAACCAGCATGCCTGGCGCAGTCACCCCAACTTCACAAGCAGATGGCTATATGTGGTGATTTTGGGCGTGTTTTTGAAATTGGTCCTGTTTTTAGGGCTGAGGACTCCTACACTCATAGGCATTTGTGTGAGTTTACGGGTCTTGATGTGGAAATGGAGATTGAAAAACACTATTCTGAGGTAATTGTTCATTTATTTGATTTTCTTGGGACAAGTGTCTGATCCATTTATTGTTATCAGAAGTACAAATGAACTTTATCTATGCAGGTAATGGACGTCGTAGATCGCTTGTTTGTAACCATTTTTGACACCTTGAATGACAAGTGTAAGAAGGAACTTGAGGCTGTTGGAAGGCAATATCCATTCGAACCTTTGAAGGTCATTACTTTCTATGAATCAATATTTCTGTAGAAAAGAGTTGGGAAAACACTTTCTGATCAATCAGTTTAGGACATCCAAGTGTTGAATCTTATATTATGCATTCTTGCAAATTGCAGTATCTACGAAAGACTTTACGACTTAGATTTGAAGAAGGGGTCCAAATGCTCAAGGTATAAACCTTATCCATACTTGTATTCAAATCAGCAATTGAGAATCAATCCTGGAATGTGTGAGTGCTAGAAGCAATAGGCAGGAAATATTTCTTCCACTCTCATTCTTGAGGCATCTGTTGCATAGCTATCTGAACACAAATGCCTTCTTTCTGTATATTTGCCACATTTTACTTGTGAATTTAGTTCCTTTAAGAAAGTGGGTATCTCCTTTTATGGAACTTCTGTAAGCGTTCCTATATACGTTCATTGTGACCAAAGGGAAAAGGTTACATTTCAACACCTTTATTTTTGTCTTTTGCAGTTTTTATGCTTAATATTTTACGTTTAGTTGATTTATTTTTCATCTTCATGAATGAAAGGGCTAACAAAGTGTAGACTTTGGCTACGATATTACATGACCTATTTGGTACATCATGGTCTTTTTCTTTCGTATTGTTTTTTCCAGTGCATTTTGTTTCCCTTTTCTATATTGGTTCTTGTTTCTGAAATTAGTTTGGCATTAATACTATTCAGTATTAAACCAACCAGTTGACTTGCAAAAAGATCTAAAATAGTAGACAATGTAGTAAATTAACTGTCATCATTCCTTTCAAGAAGTAAATGAATTGCTGCTGATTGAATTTAACCCTCATAAGCTTGATACTTTGTATACTTTTGCAGGAAGCGGGAGTAGAGATTGATCCTAAGGGGGATTTGAATACAGAGTCTGAGAGGAAACTAGGCCAGCTGGTTTTGGAGAAGTATTCAATAATTCTCAATTTAGGACATTGATCATATTATCATGTACTGTTACTCTCTTATGCATCATTTCCTACTGAACTAAAACAATGGTTTGTAGGTATGGCACTGAGTTCTACATTCTGCATCGTTATCCATTGGCTGTCAGGCCATTCTACACAATGCCTTGCTATGATGATCCAGAGTACAGCAACTCATTTGATGTTTTTATAAGAGGTGGATAGTAAATTATTTTGATTAGTTATTGCGGCTTACATAAATTTGTATGTTTATGGATGAATTGAACCTTCTCATGTATGCTTAATAGTTCATACTTCCATTTTTTCTTCTTTACCCTATTCCTTATTCGTAGCAGGAGTTAGGCCACAATATGAATAAATTTCTTTTCCTTAATTTATGTTGATATGCTTGATTGGATAACTGAAAAATTTTCTGCTCTTTAGGTGAGGAGATAATATCAGGAGCTCAACGTGTCCATGATGCAGATTTCTTGACAGAACGTGCCAAGCAATGTGAAATTGATATAAGCACGATTTCAACATACATTGATTCCTTCAGGTACCTTTTTCTTCATCAACATTTTCATTGGTGTTATACTGATTCTGTCATCATCACAAGCCTACTTGTTAGGTTGTGATCAGTAAATATGGGATTAAGTAATATGCTTACAAAATGCAAAACAAAGGCTTGGGTTTGACAATTTGTCTCCTTTAGAGCATAACCGTAATCTAAAGATGATGGAAATGTAGTGGCTCTTTTCTTAAACTTGATTCATGATTTTTGTTAGTTTTCGTGTTGTATGTATACAAAATTTTGCTGTGAAGTTTACTTACATCCAATATCATGGCAAACACACTAAATGGCAGGGTAGAATGTCGCCTTTTGACACCTGTATGTGCACTTAATATGTCGATATTTCCTTGTCCAATATCTGGCTCTTCTTCTACTGATATTAGAAATTAGGCTGTGCTGTGTATTTGTGATTGTTTCATGGAATTGAATTTTTGTGTTCGACTGTTCTTACGATATCTGGAGGCATATTCCAGTAGATGAGCATGTTCTAACGGGCTGTTGATTTGTGTGATTGCTCTTTATACAGATATGGTGCACCTCCGCACGGTGGGTTTGGGGTTGGATTGGAGCGTGTAGTGATGCTATTTTGTGGTCTGAATAACATTAGGAAAACATCACTTTTCCCTCGTGACCCACGTAGGATTGCTCCGTGATAACTTCCTAGTCATGCAATGATGCCATTTGTTTTTTTTCCCTTGAAACTATATTATTGTCAAAAAGGTCAAAATAGATGTATTATATTTCATGGATTATCCTAAACTTTGAAATTATTTTTTTAACATTTTAGCTAATTCCACGCTCAATGGATGGACAAACATTTTGGTATTCTGGCAGCAAGATGGGACACAAATACAATTTCCTGATCTGTCTTTTGAGTATCGTGTGAATGGTTGCGGTCAGAACGGCAATGAGATCCGCCGTATCACTCCCGATGAAGTAGGTTCAATGCAATGTAATTGAAGGACCAGGCAAGACACGAGAGTAGTCGTTGCTATTGTTTAAGGATTAACCACCAAGGTTTTAAGAAGGATAATTAGAAGAGAGAACGTAAGGACTTTTGAGTTCATCAAACAAATATGAGATATGACAGGAATACATGTAAATCTGTGGAACCGTGGGTTAAATCACGATTGCAATTAAGATTTTGTGGAGGGGGTAGGATGCGTGTAGAAGAGGGAGGACAGTTGATTGATGGGCTCAACGTCCCAATCAAAGAATCGCAGCCATTATTGTTGATCGGAAACAAACCATGACTTATTAAGGTTTTGAATTACTATGAACTGAAGGATATTTTAATTGATATTTTTAAACGTTATCTCATAAATAAATGACCAATCTTATTAAATTAATTTTTATAATTAATTATTTTTTAAATTGAGGCAAGTTATAATGTTTTACTATAACTTAAAATTTTAATTTTACAAGTTTGAAGGCTGTTGCAAGAAATAGTCTCTCAATGGTTACATAACTGCCATTATGGCATTATGAGTAAAATTAATTTTGGAGCAAGGTTACTTGCAAGATGATGACGTGGCTCCACTTCATGGATGAGTACAAAATATGTTTGTATTTTGGACCAAGGTCCTCTCAAGAGTCAAGACTAAGCCGATGATTAAAAAATCTAATCGGTTCAACTGATTAAACTAGAAATTTTAATCTGTTTAATTTTTTAGTTTGATTTTCAACTTTTTGATTCAATTTACTTTAATAATTTTTATTGTTAAAAATTGTTGACAATTAGATTGCCTAGAAATAAATTTGTTTAACAAAATACACACCCACTTTATTAATCACTTTTCACTGTACAATTTGTTGAAGTTGGGAACTTTACAAAGATTTAACACATTAAAAAATCTTTCTTTCTCTCACTTTTACTTCTTGATCTGTACAATGCAAAGTAATGGCCAAATAGCCATATATATAGGGAGTTCTACAAGGACAACTTCAGTGAAGTTGTCTACTGACTTTATGGACAACTTCAATGAAGCTTGCCACTGACTATCAACAATGTGTACAGCTTCATTCAAAGCCAATTTGGCTTGTTTATTTTTACCGGTCAAATACAAAACCAAGTTTACTTTCTAACATCCTCCCTTAAACTTGTTTTGGACATTCCAAACATCCTTTTTTGCTTTAAGAACAATTCAGCCTCAATGGCTTTGTAAAATGTGAACAATTTGATCTTTAGACTTACAATATTCAACCATGATCTCTTTGTCTTTTACCAAATCTCGAATATAGTGATGTTTAATGTTGATGTGTTTACTGCGACCATGAAAGACTAGATTTTTTGTGAAGGCAATTGTTGATTTATTATCACAAAAGATTTTTGTAGAACTAAGTTGTTGATGATGCAATTCTTCAAGAATTTTTCACAACCACACTGCCTGTGTAGCGCAATTCGATGCTGCTATGTATTCAGCTTCTACCATTGAAAGGGCTGCTTCTTGTTATTTCTTGGATAATCAAGAAAATGCTCCCGAACCAAGATGGAAAACATAGCCTAAGGTGCTTCTTCGTTTCTCAATATCTCCTGTCCAATCATTATCTGTATATCCTGCCAGCTTTACTTTGTTAGAATTTGAATAAAATATTCCATCATCAAGTGTACCTTTAACGTATCCAAAATTTCGTTTTGCAGCTTGCCAATGAGATTGTCGTGGTGCTTCCATAGATCTACTCACAATTCCATCTTCGTAAACAATATCAGGCCTTGTTGTTGTTAAGTACCTCAAATTTCCAATAAGTCTTCTAAATTTAGTTGCATCAACCAATTCACCATTACCATCTTTCAAAAGCTTCAATCTTTCTTCTACTGGTGTTAAAATTGGTTTGCAGGCTTCCATCTTGAACTTTTTCAAAATATCTTGCATATTTCTGTTGAGAAATAAATATACCTTTGTTTGTTTGCTTCACTTTAATGCCAAGAAAATAAGTCATCAAACCAAGATTTGTCATCTCAAATTAAGTAGTCATGGCTTCCCTAAATTCTTCCGATAATTTAGAATTGTTGTCAGTGAAGATTAAGTAATTCACATATAAGCAAATAATTGTGATATCTCTATCCTTGTTGGTTTTGATGTACAAAGCATGCTCATACGAACACCTTTGAAATCCATTATTCAGAAAGTAGGTTTCTATACAATTGTACCATGCTCATGGTGCTTGTTTTAATTCATATAATGCCTTTTTCAATTTGTAAACTTTATCTTCATCTCTTTGTTTCACATAACCTGATGGTTGCTCAACATAAACCTCTTCTTCAAGTACACCATTTAAGAATGCTAACTTGACATTCATTTGAAATATTTTCCAATTTTTTTGAGCAATAATAGAAATGATCATCTGCATAGTATCCAATCTAGGAACTGGGGCAAATACTTTAAAATAATCAATATCGGGCTTTTATTTCTATCATTTTGCTACTAACCTTGCTTTAAAATGTTCCACTTCTCCATTGGGTTTGTACTTTGTCTTATATACCCACTTGACTCCGATTGGTTTCTTTCCTTCTGGGAGAGTAGTTAGCTCCCATGTGTTGTTATTCTCAATAACTTTAATCTCTTCATCCATTGCTTTAATCCAACAATCTTTGCTAATTGCTTCCTTATATGTTACTGGATCACAACCTACAAAGAAGGCATAATAGGCCACAACTTCATCATCATTGTCATCATCACCTACTTGATAATCTTTCAAATAAGTGGGTGATGATGTTCTCGTTGTGAGCACCTAAGTGAAGGTGAAGTAGAAGGAGATGTCGCTTGGGGATCAACATGAGTTGACTCTTCAGGAATTGGAGGTGAAGGTGACTCTCCAGTTTGATTAGTCGTTTCCAATTCATTGTTTATGAACACCAATACTGATAATGATTTCTTTTCTTTTTCTAACCAATCCCATACTCCATCTTCTTCAAAAGTAACATCTCAGTTGATGATCACTTTTTGAGTCTTTGGATTATAAACTTTATAACCTTTTGTTTTCATGTTATAACCAAGAAATATAAATTTTTCTACATTATCATCTAGCTTCTTTCTCAACTCATCAGGCACATATGAATATGCTATGCAATAAACAGCCTTATATGACTAAGATTAAGCTTTTTTCCACTCCATGCTTCTTCTATAGTTTTATCCTGAACACTTTTAACAAGACACCTATAAAAAATATAGATCGCACAAGCCACGACCTCTACCTAGAAACTTTTAGATAGCTTCTTACAAAATAACATGCTTCTCACCATATTCATGATAGTTCTATTTTTCCTTTCTACCATTCTATTTTGTTAAGGAGTGTACCTAGCTGTCAACTAATGCTTAATTCCGTGCTTTCTTAAGAAATCATCGCAAACAATATAGTTTATGCCTCTATTTGTTCTTAAAGTATTAAAAGAATAACCACTTTGTTTTTCAATATACGCTACAAAATTCTTAAGTACTTCACATGCCTCAGATTTCTGCTTCAGAAAATAAACCCATATCTTTCTACTATAATCATCAATAAATGTAATAAAGTATTTGTTACCTCTATTTGATGGAACCTCTACATAACATAGATCTGAATACACGAGCTCTAGTGGACATTTGGCTCTCCATGCTCGCTTTGTAGGCAATGGATCTCTACGCTTTTTCCCCATTACATATGACTCACGAATCTGGTCTGGAACTTGAATGGTTGGCAAACCTAAAACCCACTCTTTATTTGCAAGAAACTTAATGCTTCCAAAATTCAAATGCCCAAGTTGCATATGTCATAGCTAATTATCATTGATAGTCATAGTATTACAACAAGAAGAATTACCGTGATTAAGATATGTTGGAAATAGACGGTTAGATGTCATTCTCGTCTTTAGAATCATGCCCTTTTTTATATCACGATGCATCAATCTTTATTGAAGTGTAAATGGTAACCCTTTTTTGATAATTGTCCAACGCTTAAAGAGTATGAGCATGGTGCACATCAGAAATGTAATTTAAAGACCCATTCTTCAATTTTATAGCAATCTTTCCTCTTCTCAAAATTGGAATTTTGTAGTTATCGGCAAGCTTTACTAAAAAATGAAATGATTCATCTAATTATGCAAAAACTTCCTTGTTTCCACTTAAGTGATTGCTGCAACCCGAATCTAATAACCATTGGCAATTATCACTGTTACTGGTTTCATGAGCGATCATCAACAAAGTCTCTGGGTTATTATTCTCAGCTACTCCAGCTCAATTATCTTTATGTTCTTATCTTTGAGCACTACATTCTCTATTATAGTGACCATATTTTTTACAATTATAGCACTGAATACGTGATTTGCACTCAAATTGATAGTGATCAGACTTTTTACACTTTTAACATTGAATATTGGATTTATCCTGAGGAGATTCACTTTCCCTTGTTCCTTTTCTAGAATTGGTTCTGAAATTTTTGCCTCATTTGCCTCTGAAATTTGAAATTTTCATTTCTTAAATTTACTTAAGCTTTTAGAACTTGCTCCATTGTATTTGATGATTTTTCATTCATACGCATTTCATAGGGCTCACGAGGCTTGTAAATCATTGAGAGTCATGGACTTCAAACCTTTAGACTCTTTAATGGTTGTGACAACATAATTAAATTGACTTGTCAACATGCGCATGATCTTCTCCACGATATCTTTCTCCGTAATTTCATGGCCATTATTTTTCATCTCATTGATCAATTTTTCCATTCGTGAAAAATAATCACAAATACTTTCATCTTTGCCTTGCTCCATCAACTTTTATTGCCTTTTCAATCATTGCAGTCTTGTTCGTTTAACTGTGTTTGTTTTTTCATACGTTTTGAGCAGAATATTCCGAGCCTCCCTTTTTATTTTAACATGGAATATTTTTTCAAGAATCGGCAACTCAACAGATTGACAAATTAAAAACAAGCCTTTTTCATTTAATAAATGATCAAGAACCATTTGTAGTGATTCTTTAGCCATCGGCATCTCTTTTTCTACTAAGTCTTTCTCCAAAATTTCACCATAATCGTTGCTTCTCAAATATAACTCCATCAAGTGTTTCCACATTGCAAAATTGTTTTTGCCATCAAACTTAGAAAATAGATAATTGCATTGGTTGAACTTGAAGTCATCTTGATCTACTTGAGCACTTTAACCGAGCTCTGATACCAGATGTTGGCAATTAGATTGCCTATAAATAAACTTGTTTAACAAAATACATACTCACTTTATTGATCACTTCTCACTACACAACTCGTTGGAGTTGGGAACTTTACAAATATTTCACACACTACACAACCTTTCTTTCTCTCACTTTTACTTCTTGATTTGTACAATTCAAAGTAATGGCCAAACGGCCATAAATATAGGGAGTTCTATAAGGACATCTTCAATGAAGCTATCCACCTATCAACAATATGGAGAGCTTCAATGAAGCGTCCAAAGGTAGTCAAAGCCAATTTAGCTTGTTTATTTTAACCAGTTAAATACAAAATCATGTTTACTTTCTAACAAAAATTGATTAATTTATTAATTAATTGGTTAATTTTTATAAATCAATAAGTTATTTTAAACTAAATAAATCAATTAATATTTATTTAACAATTTCTTTTTTAAGTAAACTTTAAATTTTTCGATAGATAAGGACAATCTCTTTCATTCATCTATCAAATTCTTTAATTTTATTTAATCTTTAGTCGATTTTTTAACAGTATAATACTGATTAAATCTTTTAAACCTTAAATTTTTTTATCAATTTAATGTCTACTCTAATTTTTAAAATAGTGGTTAATCTAATATAAGTAGAGGTTGACGATATGGATGACAGAAATAAGTCAGTGTGATGTATCATGTCAAGTGCCCAAGAAAATTCAAACTTATTAAGAGAAAGTTCCAATGAAACCAAAACATACTTGCCGGTCCCCCCGATCAAAGCGTAACAAGCACTTAGCCCAGCACAAAACTTTGAAAATGACGCTGACGAGACTTGTTCCTTGATTGTTCAATGAGCTTAAGTTTCTAAGAATCTTTGTTAAGGGCCATCTTTTACGTGCTCAGAACTTTGACCTCTCTTGCACTTCTCCAATTTTGTTGAACCCGTCTCCTACGAGTTTTCACCCTTCAAAGTCTTTAATTTTTGACATTATTGGAAGAGGATGCCCCTTTAAGTTCAGTTATGTTATTTCTGAAGACTAATGGCTGACCTTACTGTTACAAGAGTATTACGCTTGATTGAATATTTTACCTTTTCAATTCCTACCTTTAAACATCATAGTTTAAAATTCGAAGGACCAAACAGTAAATGCGAACAGCGTTATCGTTGAGAAGCTATAGTGATGGCCTAACCCTCGCCAGTGCAGAAATCGGCTATGAATATGGACTCCAACAAATAATGGTTAGTGTAATTTCAACTCAAGAACTTATTATAAGCAATGAATTTAGAAAACCCCTCCTCAGTCCTCACACCACTCCACCACTTTCTCTCTCGGGACAAAATTGACCTCTTCAGACTTTGTTTTTGGTTCTTATCTTATCACGTGTCACTTCTCTGTGAGTCATCAAATTTTCAACCCAACTTCGAAATCGTTATCGTTGAACGGAAATAGCCAAAAAAGGACAAAAAGAGACATGATGCGTAGCACCTAGCCTTTTTCTTTTTTATAATAAATAAAATTTAAGTTTATATTAAATAAAATTTTAATTTTAAGCAATAATTTGTAAAATATAAATTTTATTAAATTAATTAAAGAATGTCAAATTAATTTTATTTATAAATTCTAATCTGTTTTTATTAATAATAATTTTAAATATTTATGTGAGTTCCTATACAGAAAACATAAGTTGATATTTATAAAGTTGTTTGATTTCGTTTATATTTATATTTTGATTGTTAATCTTTATAATTTTCAGTTACAAACAAATTTTTTTAGTTATTTTATAAAAATTATTTATAAACTAATATTTATTTATTAGATATATTTTTAAATAATGTTAAATAAATATTTAAATTTTTTTAAATATATGTTTTTAAGATATTTAAGTTTAAATTAATTATTAAAATCTAAGTAATTTGAATAATTGAAATATATTAATAAAAATTCTTATTACTAGTTTATGATTTTCATAAATTGTGATAAAAATATAAATAGAAAATTTAACCAAATATATATTTTATTAAATTAAAAAACTCAAATAAAAATAAACAGGCGATAGGTAGACTGCTGCAGTTGAGTTATTAGTAGACTGCCGTAACCTCATGTACTGCAAATAAGCTCAGTACTATTAGGTTGTCATTTAATGACGGCAACCACTGTTAACTGTTGAGGAAGCTCCCTTTTTTGAAGATTGCATTATTATTATTGTAGGGCCGCTTGTAGCCTATTAGCCTTTAACATAATATTTTCTCTTTTGTTAATTGAAGCAATGCTTTTTAAAGTGTATTATTAGTGGATAATCGATCGATGTCCTATGGACCCCGCAAAAGGACAGCAAACTACAAAAATCATGTTGAAATATCTTAACCAAAATGTTGATTGAGAAATACATTTAAGTTATGATTGGTGGACAATTTAATTTGATACAGTTAAATAAACTATAAGAGTACCAGCTTTGAAGTAGCAGGTAAAGTTAATTTTTTGTGAGTAGAAGGTCACGAGTTTGAATCACAAAAATAGTCTTTTTGTAAAAATACAAAGAAAAGATTACGTACATAACAACTCTGTCCTACCTGTTAGAGTATCTCATATTGACTAAATATAAAAATATTAAATAGTTTATAAGTGGTAAGGGTCAACTATTTAAATGACTAGTTCTAGTCATTTTGACAATAGTTGACCCAAGCTTAATTCTTGTTCATAAGCTCTACACTCTACCTATATTGAAAATTCTAGTACTGCATTCACATATAATTTTTAATATTAATAAATTTTTACATGTAATCGATTTTGATTCTGACGAGTTCTTTTGATAAAAATTTAAACCATCACAAACTTCTAAAATATATTATCATCACTTAACACTCAGTTGAAATCTCGCTAAAGAACAAGGTTTGAAAAAATTCGATAGTACGCAGCCTTACTCTTACGTAATCGAGAGACTATTTCCGATACACCTATATGTACAAAACTTCTAAAATATAATACCATAATTAATCCAAATAGTCGCAGTGAAAAGTTATACAGATTGATAAGTTATAATATTATTGCCCCCGTGCAAAATAGGAAGGAGAATCGTTTCACATAGGACAGAAACTTGCTATTATTACAAGTGTAACATCTTGATGGATTTTATTCGCATACACCTAACTTTCTTGGTGGCCAAATATAGACATGATAAAACTTATCTAACTTGAATCCAATTTGCTTAAATTCATTCCTTCTTTATTGGAAAAC
>JAOQMM010000008.1:4614188-4632949 GCA_027563515.1 Erythroxylum platyclados | reverse complement strand
TATATATTATTGGCTTCAAAGAGTTCTGGAAACAATTATTTTAGGATCGTATATAGAGTGATAACATTTTGTTAAACTTATTATCGATATCGCTATCGCTATTTTTCTTACTTATATCATACATTAGTCGAAGCTCATATGTTATGTGGCGAAAATGTCACATTCTATGAACAAAATGTTGAGGGATCTTTCTACAAAGCCAAAGATTGACAACTAGTGAGAAGTATTAAAATAAGTACATGCAACGTTTTTTCTCTACCAAAATATGGTTTTAGTACAGATTAAGTGTTTCACTCATGATATTTCCAAATCAGATTTAGATGTATCTTTTTAATGTTTCGTCCTTAGTTGTTGTTATGTCTTCTTCTATTGACCATTAGTTAAGATAATACGAAGCAAGGAGCTATGACCAAGTCGTAGACAATAGTCAGATATGAACAAGGTTACATACGGATTGGTGCCCTACTTAGAAGTTGGAAGAGCATTATGTCCAATTTCCACCAGAGCATGAATCGCGTTGATACTATTTATTAATAAATATTTATTCAAAGGGAGCTTGTAATGTAATGTGACTCTTAGTAGTACGTATCGTATCCGTTAGGTCACCAACCTTGGGCCCTACCATATCTTTCCAAAGCCCACTTTGAAACACCAAAGTGGACATTGCCTCTTCTTCATAGCCGCCGGTAGCACTCAAGTACCCTCCAACTATTTTCTTCATGCAAATCCCTATTTCCTTCACTCTAGTTCACAAGCCCTCCATTTTATCCAGGCTGACAAACTTCATCAATTTTATGGTATATCAATAAATATAAATAAATTGTAAAATTGAATATTTAAATCTGATATATATAAAAACATATATAATTAAATAGTTGTAACTTTAAAATTATATAACATATTTATCAATAAAAATCAATTTATTCATAAAAAGAATATTATATTTCCTATAAAATCATGAGAGATTAAAAATATTCTTATATGTAAAATTACTCTTTTAACTTTTATTCTTAACACATGGGTGAAACCTATTAAGTTTCTTCTTGCAAACTTCATACATTAATATTAGTCTTTGCCAATGATTGGATGAAGGGATAAAGTTTAACATAGTGATTGTGAAATATATATGTATTCACATATATTATTTTATGAAGAGACAGATGGGGCAGTCTTTATTTTCAGCCATAAACTCACTTCCCTCTCTATACTTCGATTAATGCTTAGCTTAGGTACATCAATTATGTTGGTTTAGCCGCCCCCTATTCCTGTTTGTTTGAGCTAAAAGTGTTGAGTTTTATATCTTTCTGCTTGATATTTGGCAAAACGGCAGCTTTTTAAAATTGCATTAAATATTTTGAATAAATTATTTGATAAATTAATAACTTATATTATAATTAAAGTAAGAAGTAAAATCAACCTTAATTCGACTTGGGAGGCAAAATCACCCCTTTCAAAACGACACTTGTCTAACGTTGAAAGCCAACAAATGAAATGATTAAAAAAGTGAAAGAGCATAGAATGGTAAGGAAGGTTGAAGAAGCCTTGTCTCACTAGGAAGATTCAACGAAGCAGACACTATAACCCACTAACCTTCACCAAGACAAATACAAAATGGTCTTTGGTCTTGGTCTTCCCAATTTAAAACAGAGGGAAATTCCTGTATCCCTGGAATTATGGATTGAAGGCCATTGCCGGGACTAACATGTTTAGGTAACTACGACCGCAACAAAGAAATTTCCAAGGCAAAGTTTGAAAAAATTTAATAACACGTAATTTTATCTTTAATTAGTACAGAGACTGATTTTAAACATAATTACGTAGACATTAGACCAAAATTAAACATTTCACATAAAAAATATAATTTCTAAAATTAATATCATTACAAATCTGAAACACAATTCTCTGGCAGTTATACTCAAGACAAAAATTTATCTACCCCCTCACAATAATAATTTCTTAATCTTACACTCCTCGAAATGGTAATTTCCACTAAGACAATGATAATTGGCCTAACCTTACACAAAAGTACAATTACATTTGCCCCACATACTTACATAATACAATACCTTAGAACCAATGCTACTAACTTAATGCTTCACATCTAAATCACAATACAAGTAGGCTCGAGACCTGGTCTTTGGTAGGAAAAAAAAAAAGGGGATAATTCGTTAAGATTTCTGCTGAGATTCAGGAAATAACGTCAACCAAAAAATCTTCAAGGTCAACGAATTCCTCGTCCTGAAACCAACGCTTACCCGACAACATTATGTCGTCGGCCACGCTCAACGGAAACTCTATCTGGAACCCGAAAGCGTCTACGTTGCCGTATCCCAACCCTTGGAACTCCGTCGACTCTTCGCCGTATCCCAAAACCGACGTCGGAGATGACACCACAACGCTTCCTGATTCACATGAACAGTACCCGTCGTCATCCTTCTGATGATCACCTCCCACCACGCAGGTTGTTTCAGCAACCGCCGCTTTGACGGGGTTTGGAAAGTTGGTCACGGCGTCTGCTCCTTTTAGTTTCACTGCTGCTCTGTCGTACACGCTCGCTGCTTCTTCTGCAGTGTCGAAAGTCCCTAACCAGACCCGCTTTCCCCTGTTCGGGTCTCGGATCTCTGCTGCCCACCTGCCCCATGGCCTTTGTCTGACACCTCTGAATTTCTTCCGGAGAGTAGAGGATATTAAAGATGGTGTCTTTTTAATGTTTTGTGGTGGCCTTGTTGGGAAATTTTTTGTCTTTAGTACTGGTGGTGGATCTAAGCTGATTTTTCTGACGTATCTCTTCAGTCTCCTGATTCGCTTTTTCTGCTGGTTTAGTCGTAGTTGTTCATCTTCGTCACTGGAGGAGTCGTCAGTAGCGTCAGGGTCAGTAAAGCTGATTCTAACGACTCTGGGTTGCGTCTCTGGGTACGAAAGCTTCTTGGTGGTGGTGGCGGTGGTGGTGGTGGTGATGAGGACACGCTCATGATGATCAATGGATTTGACTTTAGATGGTCCGGGCATGATTGGTTTGGAAAATAACATAGAGAGCAAAACAGAGCAGATCTAAGATTATATCAGTACACGGGATTGATCAAGACATGAGGTGGTTGTAAATTTGGACAAAAATTTCACCAGCGAAAAGGAAGGAGATAAGTAATTATAGCAAGAGAGAAACAAACCAACGAAAGTAAAAGGTTTGAAGAGTGGAACAAGCAAGTGTAGTAAGTAATATAGTAGTTGGGAGTATTCTGTATGATTCACGAGTGACCTATGATTGTGTAGTGGTACTGAGACGAGGAAGGTGGGATTTTGGCGGGAAATTAGGCGAGGAAGAGACCAGAGATGTTACAGACCTTGGCTTGACGAGATTTGTATTTATGGTGTCAGGGAACGAGAGAGGGGCTTAGTGTTAGTATTAGAACAAAGAGGGGAAGAACTGAAGAACCAAGGAGCAAGTGGGTGAGTAGATATGGCGTTTATGCGTGTATTTATATATATTTATAGTGCACGGACACGAAAATCTTATAAAAACAAAGAAGAAAAATGCTTAAAACACATATGCATATACAAGGATGACTTGCCGTGGTAAATGGGGCCATGTCGGTAGTCGGACCACAACAACAGTAACATCTCCACTCATCACTCTTATTGTTCAGTACTAAAGAGGTATTGAGTTTCCAGCTGCCTCTCTTTGACGTCTCCAGCTCACCCTCTACAAATATTCGTTTACTGACGTCAGTTTTCTTCAACTATATATCCGACCCTATAATCTTCTATCAGTTTCCTACTATGAGGGTGCAGCTAATCTCGTTCCATTCATTATGAGGTTTGTCCGTTACCTTCTAGTTGGGGCAGTATGCTATGATATGGAAAATGACCCTTCACGGTTGAAGTTGGTTACTTCACCATTGATCAGCTCACCCGAATAAGCCCCAAATGGATGTTTCATTGTGGTAATTTATTGCAGTTATAGATATATTATGTATTTGTATCATATGAATGTATTGTACTAATCGAAATTATATCATAGTTTAGAATATTTTAATGTTTTAAAAATCGGATCGAAAGTTAAATCGGTAAAATAAGATGACTAAGGATTAAAATATTTAATCATTATTAGAATGCCATAAAATTAGATAAAAATTAAATAAAATTAAAAAATATGAAATATAATTAAAAAGAAAGAAGAATTAGGAGTTCTGATTGAAAAAAATATTATTAAATGAATATCTTAATTATTAAGAATTCAAAATGAATTAGGAATGATACGGTCAAATCAAAAACAAAGAATAATTAGCGTGTATAACTGCAGAGGCATTCGGATGATTGATGATATGATAACTACAAAGTTGAATTAGAACTCTGAAATAGAAAAGAATGAAAAGGCCTCATGATTTAACACCTGCGCTTGTCCGCCACACACACACACACCAAACGCTCATCACAGTAAAGAAACGTGGGTGAAACTTAGTTGCCTTTTATCTGCTTCTCCAGTTCTCTGTTTTATCTCTTTTTTTGCGGTGGTCCTTCCTTAGTCTCATCAAGGCAGAGTAATGAAGCCCCTCGGTTATATGGCTAAGTGGGTAATGTCTATAAGATCAAACCCATACTTAGTTGTTTCCCAGAGTAACAAACAACGAAACTTGGATCCATCATAGCTCGGCTTTGAATTTGATTGGTAATCATTATACTACACCAAACCCATTTCTCATTTGCACATTTTTATCAACTGATGCAAAGAAAACAGCTCTACAAGCAGGCAAACCACATGCATCCACATCAAGATAGCTGCTAGTGCCCCATACATCTATGATTTAGCTTCACTGAGTAATTGAGCAATCCTTGTTCTTATTGAGTACTTCAAACCTCTCTCTTTCCAAATTGTTCCGGTCGCTTTTGCATGCCTACACATTCTACTTATGCTTCTTTTTTTATCTGTGAAAAACTATATAGCAAGGAGACACATGCTTTCTGGATTAGTACTGGAGGCCTTACCCATAATTAGTTTACCCCTTACTCGTGTCTACGTGCTTGCCACATAAAAACTTACACCAGCCGATATTTTTGGAGTGACAGTGGACATATGACTCAACGCCATAACTCTGGAACAGTGCGCAACATTGACATAGATATTTTCTTTCTTTGAATTAACCATCAATGTCCATCATTGACTAATTTATGTCATTAACATATTAAGCAAATCTTGAAGCCAAGTAAGCCCCTTTTTCATTCACTCCACCAAACTCAAGCTTACAATTATATGCTGTTTCCAATCACAAGTGCAGGATCAGATTAGATGGAAAAAAGGGATAGAAAGAGTTAATTTCCAAAATGGGATTTTTCTTTTTCTTTTTTTTTTGTTGAAGTAGGCGTAGTGCTCACTAGCGTCAGTTTTTGGGCCTCTCTGTATCACATCACTATCACTTGTACATAGACATCTTACTATGCCAAAATCTTCGTGATTTGTAACTCATTCAGCTCTTTGAATATATAAACCTTCTATGTTGAATGTAGACAAATGAAGCATAAAATTATGATAAAAATTCTTAAATAAAATAATCCACTGAGTTGAATAAGTGAAGACGTTGAAAGTTGGGTTGGATATAATATGGCTTCAAGAGGAAGCAATTAGTCATAGGCCAAGCAAAGTCGGCATGTGTTAGCAAATCATGTAGTAGAGTTGGAGGGGAGATGAAAGTGGTCACCCCTCTATAATCCATCATTGCTTGTTTACTAAGCGATAAGGATAATTATAATTTACTCCTTTTATGTTAGATGTGAAGATAGATGCAGCATTTTCTCGATTAAAAAAGTTCGTTTCGAATTGTTAGTATCTACGCAGGAGCTGAATCATCAGCAATCTGCTTTTTTCAGTTGTGATTTGCTCTTCTTCAACTGAATAGCAACCTCCTCCAACTTTACAGAACTAGCTTCATTATTTACCTTTTCTTTATTTTGTCAAACACTTCTGTCCCCAAGACTTTGTGGTGCCTTGGTTCCTTTTTGGGATCTTCATCCAACAATGCTTTGAATGTCCTTTACTTCTGTGTGGCAGATGCACATTCACACTCGTACTAGTGTTTCTCAACATCAACTACAATTATTCTGGAAAGCATATTCATAGGATTTATAATGAAATAATTAATTAGCTTAGCTGTTATATTGTTGTTTTTTACCCAAAAAAAAATATGGAGCATTTATACCTTGCTAATCTAATCTCACTTTCAAAGATGCGATTTTTTTCAAGTTCTGGTCAATCTACCATTTGTTTTTTTGCTCCTATGTCAGCCAAGAGACTTTTATTTTGTCTGATGACCTTGTCCCCGTGCATCTTAATACGTGTCCATCAGAGTTACCGTCACTTCCCGATTTCTAATAGAACTCTTATCCTTTAGCAGTTAAGTGACAACAGTGTTAGGAAAAATCACTTGTAGGAACTACCAGGCTTCGTTAGTTGTCTTAATCATGATATGTCTGGACATTCTATAAATTCTTTAATAAAAATAGAGGGCTCTGATACAGCCACGAGATTTAGATGATACACCACTGCTTGAACGGCTGGCCTGCAATTGACGTATCAACTTCTCAGAATCTGGTATGTGACATAAACCAATCTAAATACTAGATGATTCACGCACTATAATTACCGAGAAAATAATAAGGATCCGATCGTTACATATGCAGCCTACCATAACCAATGCAAGCCGCATATGGGTCATTGTCAGTGACTCAAATAACCGAGGCCTTACGTTAAGACTCCCTATGTATCAATCTTGTGAAGAATACATTCATACGCATTGAGCCAATGACTTCTCAACCAGTAGTAAATGCTACAACCAGAAACAAGCAAGCATTCTGTTAGCAGAAAAATAAGATAACATTACATTACAGTTCATTCTCCTTTCTAAAATGTTATTCCAAGAAGTATTGACAGACTAATGGAGGCGGCCTTCAACTTCAAGTCCAAAATAAAAACACCAGAAAGGAAACAGCACATTTGAACACTTCTATAACTTTACCCAACCAATACCAGAGGGTAAGAAAATCTTTTTTCTTTGTGTGAATGAATGTTTTGGATCAACCCATGGCGTACTTCTGAGTCCAGCTGCGGGCAGTGGCCTCATACTTGGTCCTGTCGGTCTTGTACATGTGAGCAATTTCCGGCACAAGTGGGTCGTCTGGATTTGGGTCAGTCAATAGAGAACATATGGACAAGAGCACCTAGAATTCAAGTAGGAAGTGTTATTTACGAAAGATTCCCAAGAGAATAAATCAGTTTTCAGCAACTTTTGACATTTAATAAGGTATAATAATGTCACAGCTTGTTCAAAAACTGACAAGAATGTTCAAAGGTTAAGAAATTTTCAAAGACAAAAAAAACAGCCAAACCCTTCTTATTAGTAAGTTTCAAAATAGATGCAGAAATTCAACCTCACCATCTGATCAAGTAACTAACAAGAGTTCTGTTTCTTGTGTAAATAACTGAATGAAAAGAAGACCAGGATAGGAGGCAATAATTACTTCCAACTCTTCCTGACAAACAGCACTACAGGTGAGAAGTAGAAGGAGCCAAGTGGCCCGCTTCCCCATATAATATGAACTGTACCACCTGTCCTTTTTCCATGACAAGAATAACCTTCTAGTAATGCCCATTGAAACTGTCTGGAAGTTTAACAGCAAATTGAGGGACTGACAAGTTTGTGCAACTCCTAACAAAACTTTTCCAAGGCGCATCAGATAATTGCACTCTTGGTCACATATTGTCTTCCCAAAGCATTCACATAACTAAGTAATCTTATTAGCTTATACAACAGCTACACCGCCATAATTTAGTCAAAATTATTCACATGAATAAAATGTGGGGATAATGTTCCCCTGCCAGTTCCTATACAGCTTCCCCACAACCCTTTACACCTTAGATAGGAAAATTGATTGCCATCGTATAATTTTAGGCATCAATAGTACTGATAAAGAATGGAGCACACAGAAGCAGGTCGTCACTGAAAAGCATACTTGTTATACAACAAATGACTAGATCTGTAATTTGCGCGAGTAAACAAGTCAATTTTAACATACAGACTTCAAGTTGTTATCAAGTGCAGTCATTTCGATGATGTTTAGAGAAGGAAAATCAAAGCAAACCTTGGAAATAGTCAAAGCTGGGCTCCATTGTTCTTTGAGAATATCCAAACATATGCTACCGTTGCTATTAATATTTGGATGGAAGACTTTTGTTCTGAATGCAACCTGGATTGCACATCCAATCAATATGTAAAAACTTGTAAAACAAAGAAACACAGAGCACTCAAAAAAGAAGAAACGGAGATGTTTTTTCACTATATAAACCAGAATGAGTGTGAAGTAAACTACATGACAGATCAAAACAACTTTCAATTGGATGAACAAAATTTTGAACAAGTTAGAAAAATGGAAGAGAATGAAAACTACAAAGCTAAAAAGAAAAGTCTGCCAGAAGAATGATACACCAAGATACTGCACGCTATGGAATTGCAAAGAAACATGTATCTTAGTTTTCTATCAAGTCTTTCACCAAGAACTGGTAATACACAAAATCAAAATCAAAATGCTTTTGTCGAATGGTTGAATAAGATTTCCATATAAATCACGTTGGAATATTTATTGTATGTTCTAACCCAATCTTTATCACTCTCTTTCATTAGTTTCATTGTAAACCCCTGTTGTCTCTTTGTACTATATTAGGACACTCATACCCAGAAGAAAAACGATTGCCATCATATACAAGAATCACAAATATAACTATGACACATAATACTTCATCACATTTCATTGCCATCAGCTATTCCTCTTAATGCAATAACGCAACTTGATAAACAACGTTAAAATCACATATATAAATTAGCATGCATAAAATCAATAAGGAGTACCTTTGGAGGCTTAAAGGGGTAATCAGGAGGGAAGTGAATAGAAACCAAAAAGACACCTCCAGCATATGGGCTATCTGCAGGTCCCATGATTGTTGCTTGCCAATGAAACATATCCTCGGCAACCGGACCTAACAATAAATTATAATTAACCCGCATAGATTCAACATAAACATGAAAAGGAATATCATAAAATCAAAAAGAATCTACAGATCCTTGAAGAATACCGGCACTGCAAGAGGTTGGAGGATCTTTCTGCAAATCTTTGAGCTCCTTCAAGATGCGTTTGGAAGCCATCCTCCAAAATACCTGAAATTCAAATCACCTAAAACACCACGCGTAACGAACAAACAACCCAAAACCAAAATTACCAAATACACGCCATAATCAATAAGAGAACGAAAGGGAAGCATACAAGACCAGAGAAACAAACCTAGAATCGCCAATCGAGAGAGAAAACAGGATAAGAAGCCAAAACTCAAAGTTATACTTGTGATTAAATAGCGAAAGAGCGACGGCGGATGGGGAGAAAGATGGAGTGACTACTGTTTCTAGAATTTTCCTTTCTCTACCTTCTACTTCTACGCGTAAGATCAACGTCCTAATTTTCCCCTTTTTTACTTTCCTTTTTATTAAATCCTTTTAAATGATGGATATAAAACAATTAGTTTCCTCTTATCCATAAAATATAAAACAATTAATTTTCTTGTTAAAAGGCGAATTATAGAATAAGATTAATTCCATTCACCAAAACATATTCTTTATAAAATATAAATGAAAGATTACGTATGTTAATGTTACTTTTTTAATATTTACAAAATAAAAATTGATATGACCCGAAACTGACGATATTTTATCCATAACATATATCAAAAAGATTAAAAATAAATAGAGGCATATACTATATTTAGTTATTTACAATCTAACATAAAAAGAAAAAGAATTTTAAAGCTCAAGCATTAAGTTATATGGAGCCAATTTTTATTTACCATATAACTATACCAGTTGTCAAATAATTATTAACATCTCAATAATTGTGTACTTTTTGACTTTAATTAAAGTTTGATGTAAAAGTATCAAGAACTCCACCAAACTTCAACCAATCCCACGGTCTTATCTTATCCACATTAACCATCAATAATCCCAACGTCACCAAACAGTGGGTCCAATTATTTATTTATAGTTTTATATACGTTGAATTCAAAACGACTTTCACTTGTTCAGGGAAGATGACGAATACTGTGAGGGGACGAGTTCTTGATTGAAGAGAATTGATTCATTGGTAATATTTGAATTGGATATTACAATAAATCAAATCATACTCACGAGTAACCAGAAAAGAGAAAAAAGCAAACATACAATTACATGTCTAGAAAAGAATGTGGCTCGGAATGATTCTGGAACTTGACAAATTCACACGCTCAGCCTTGCGATGATCAAGTAAGGTTCCATTAATTTTTGCAAAACCCTTAATGGCCTGAAGAAATTTTCAATCTTTAATCTTGCAAGTTAATAAAGGTAATGACTTTGGCAAATCAATCAGGGTGTCTGCGTGTTTGAATCCTTTGATTTGTTCTCTTCAGAAGATGGCCGGTTCTCTGAGTCAGATTGCCGGATTTCTTCAATCATTCTAACAACTTCTTCCATGTTTGGTCTCATGTCCGGCACCTTTGCTACACATGCCATACCAATTTGTAGCATCTGCACCATTTCTTCTTCAATGTTTTGGTATTTCATCAGTTCGACGTCGAAGACTTCAGCTGTCCACTCCTCCCTTACTACTGACTGCACCCATCTAGGAAGATCAACCATGTCGTCACGGCCTGGTGACTGGAGCGGAGCTTTGCCAGTTAGCATCTCCAGCAGGAGGACACCAAAGCTGTAAACATCAGATTTATGCGTGTGTTTACGGGTTTCAATCACCTCAGGAGAACGATAGCCAGCACTTCTCGACGGATTTACTGGGACATTCATAAGTGGAGTCAGACCAAAGTCAGCAATGCATCCGTCATGCTCTTGGCTAATGAGAACATTTGAGGACTTGATATTTCCATGAGTGAACTTTGGGCCACCAACAGAATGAAGGTGAGAAATTCCCCTTGCAGTGCCAAGTACGATCTTTAATCTCGAGTCCCAATCTAACGTAGTCCTTCCAGAGCTTCTGCTTCCTGTTGTAATATTACAAAGATATAGGATTAAAGTGTATAATTGTCCGTAAAATCAAGAACAAAGTGAAGTTGTAGCAAAGATAGGTCTTAGCTTGGCCTTAGGGAGGGTCTCTTCGTATGACAAGTAACAGTTGGGTGGTAAGAAGAAAAAGGATAGGACTAGTTAGGCTAATGCTGTTGCTCAACAAATGATGATTACTTTAAACCTGTATTTAGATTTTAGATGGTTGTCTTGTAAACAGGGCAAAGAAACAAAAAACACTAGTGATCAATGCTGTTCTTTGCAATAATACAGAGATGCCCATTCATATTCATATACGTGCAGATGATCATTGACAGAAAAAAGAATAGAACAATTTGAATTGAAGTATTAGCACTGTTTAGCGGTGGGATCATCAAAAGTGAGTGAATGTCATCAACAAAATAAAAACTTGTGATAAGTATCCTTCAGATTATAGGAAACGTTTAAGAAAAGTTGCTGAGTGTTAAAACATACCATGTAAAAGAGTTGATAAGCTGCCAGCCGGTATGTAGTCATATACCAGAAGCTTCTCATCCTTTGAGTAATAGTAAGCACGAAGGGGCACAACATTGGGGTGCTGTCCCACCCTTCCCACCATCTCCATCTGTTGCTCGAAATCCCTTTTTCCTACAACCACTTCCCTCAGCCTTTTCACCACCACAGTTGTTGACTCCTCCAACACAGCCTTGTATGCTGTGCCGTAACTCCCCTTTCCTAACACTTCAGCTGAAGCCCTTAGTAGATCCTCAAGATCAAAATTATAAGAGCAACCTTCAAAGAATACCAGCTTGTTCTTCTCAGGTTCTTGCACCCCACTTCCAAAATCATCTTTGGGTTTTTCCCCCCTGCCACTGTTCACAGCCTTCCCTTTAGACGTGGTACTACCTCCATTGTCTTTCTTCTTTAGCCAGCAAAACAAGATAATTAGAGCAAGAAGAAACAGCACTGCAAACCCTCCTACTGCAATGGCAATGATAGCTCCTGTTGTCAGTTTCACTTTTGAGCTTTTCTTATGGGTAATTGAAGGTGGTGGAGAGTAAGCAGGAGATGGAGAAGGTGGAGGAAGGATGACTGAGCAGGGATTAAGAGGAGGTCCACACAGTAGAGAGTTTCCAATGAAGGATGAATTAGGGAATCGTTGAAGAGAAGGTGGAATGGTTCCATTAAGATGGTTGTAGCTTAAATTTAAGCGCCTGATATTTGTGTGGCTTAGATCTGGAATGGAGCCAGAAAGACTGTTGTTCTGGAGGCTCAGTCCGGTGAGTTGAGATAAATTCTTTACTGTTTGAGGAATATCTCCAGTGAAATAATTGAATGAGAGATCAAGGACACTCAGCTGCGGGGAAAAGGAGGTAGGTATCCTACCAGAAAAGTTATTATGTTGGAGGTAGAGATGTTCAAGTGATGGAAGAGAGGTGACATCAGAAGGCAGATTCCCACTGAGAAGATTGGAACGGAGGCTCAGAACCCTAAGAGCATCAAGTTTTCCAAGTGTGTTGGCTCGGATATGGCCCAGAAATCCCACTCCAGGAAGTCGGAGTTCAAGCACACGAGTATCATTTGCATTGCAAGTGACACCCACCCAGGACTTGCATACTGAGGTTGTGGAATTCCAGTTGAGGAACCGATGATGTCGTACAGCAGCACCAAAATCGAGAAGGGCTTGCTTATCGGACTTCAGGTCAGCGGTAGAAAGAGGAAGAAGAGTAACCAGGACAAAGAAGAAACAGAAAACTGAAGGCAGGATGAACTTCATGGAGAGTTGATTCACACAGCGTAAAATAATATTGAACTCCTGCAGGCCTTGTGATTTCCTGATTTAAATTGAAACCAAGAAACAACATCAGGTAGCCATTACAGGATGGATATAAGCAAATCCTGAAAACGAAAGAGAGCATGCAACTTCCTTTCCTTAAAAGCCATATTGCAGCAAGGACTGCCAACAAAGTCACAGCTTTTTAGTTGTAAAGCAGATATTCCCTAGTTCCTTATCGAGGAACCTTCCTAGTTTTTGAGTTTTCAGTAAGTGTAAAGTTGAGACAAGGCATGCCATTGCATTCTAGCTCCGTGATAAAGCAACTTGTACATGGTGAAAGGAGGGGACCTAGATTTACTATTTTGGATATAATGCACGATCAATTAATAAGAGTACTCTGAGGGTGGTGCAGTTTACACCAACTGTGCAATCAATTTATGTGTGTTGATAGAACAGTAATAAGGATTACATACTTGTGTACGAAGCAATCATCAAAGGGAGCAGTGTGACCAATTCCTTCAGAATTAATTAGAGAAATGGGAGACGATGTTAATTGGAAGATTTATGATCTAACTTCCCAAATTAAGCTTTTCTTTATGCAAAAAGTTGAGGCCATTTTCCTCTCATTTATACCCAATATCTAAAGCAAAGCTCGAAACGATAAGAAAAAGCAATCGTCACCCAAAAGCAAGAGGCAAAAGACTTTACAGGACGAGTAAAGCAAGCAAAAGAAGAGAACTTTTTCTTTCTAAACATATGAAATGCTCAATCTCAATAATGTTAGCCAGAGAGAAATTCAAAACCAAACTGAGAAAATAAACAAATAATAGGAAGCAGAAAAGATAAAAAAGTAAGGCAACACATGCCATTGCTCATCAGAGAGAACCAATAAAGCGAGCCACACTTTCACATGCTAATCAGTTCAACAACACAGAAGAATCCGAGGACATAGTGAAAAAGGAAATCGATATTTTTGAATTTATAAATCTGAAGATACGATACTACATTGTCCCTAGTTAGAGCTTTATCTGGTTAATAATCAATTTCTTAACCTTTACACACGGCATTGACGATAAGAAAAAAGAAATTTGAGGGAAAGAACAAAGACTGGAGAAAACAAAGATAGATATCAAATTGCTGGATTACGTAAACGGAGAATGACCGGTTGCTGGAGCTGTTCAACAACCAAAAGTACATTAACCAACCATGAACTAGAAAAACAGAGCAAAAGTTGGAACTTGTTAGACCCACTAAACATCTGGAGATCCCAAAACTGGTTATAGTAGAGACGGACAGAAACTTGAAAGTCATCAACTTAAACAAAGAAAGTAAACTCGAGAGCTTGAGACCCCCTCAGAATCGTTTAATATTAGCTTGGAAATGTAAAGAAAAATCAAACAGATCCAGAGGTTTAAGAAAGCTCTAAAGAACTTAAACACTGCGTTAAAATGTTCACAATCTAAAAACTTGGGTTAAAGGGCATATCGCAAGTGAAAAGTTGCGAACCTTGAAGCGCGCAGGACTCTATCATCTAACAACGCCCTTGGATGGATAAATTTGGCCTGAGAAGCTCCATTTTCCGGCAGCCAAAAAGGGAAACAAAGGAGGACAAGAAGAATCTTTGTTACAAGGGCAACATCAGATCCAGGGATAAAGCAGTAAAAAGTCGAAATGTGGAATCTTGAGAGCAGGGGGCGATGAGGAACATAAGAAATCACGAACTCTGAGGGATGGATGTTTGTGCACGGCTTCTGAGCTGTACTGCTTTCAGAGGAAGATTATGGTAAGATGCATTTAAAACTTCTCACTTGAAACCATAACACACCCCAAAAAAAAAAAAGGAGAAAACGCAGTAAAGGGCAGTGAGCAAAGCAAGTAAGAGATTTATGGGTTGTGTGGGTGAAGTCACACTGCTTCAAGAGTGGAAAAGAAGACAAAGTTCTCTCCTTTTTGGTGGGCTTATAATAAATAAAACAAAACAGAATAAAATTTGTAAAATTGTAGGAGAGGAGACAATCAGAGAGACACCAAACCAAATAGTCGGAGAGAGAGAAAAGAAGGGAAAGAGAAAGTCTGTAGTGAGAGAAAGAACGAGCGGAGAGACAGGGCCACTGCACCCCCTTCTACCACAAGTCCAAGGTTGAGCAGATTAAGGTAAAGGTACTTTCTTTAATCAGCATTAAGAGTTAAGACAGCGCAGAGCTGAGGTGGATATGTCTGTCTGACCGTCTGTTTCGTCTCATGCTTTTGCCACTGCATGTTAGTTTTTGGATTTACGGATGTCACTTGATCAAAGAAAATACATACAATCAAAATTAAGGAAAGCGTGAGGACTTCGAGTTGAGAATAGGATAAATCTAATATTAAAGTCTATAGAATATATATATATTTGTCCATATTTATTCTAATCAGTTAAGGAAAGCCATGGACACCATTTCATCTGAGGGTCAACTGACCTTTGTTTCGTATTTATATATACCTTTTTATGGTAAGACAAGTCATTGTCTTTCGCTGTTTGTGATACTAAATGACTTTCATGTTAGGATTATTATCATATTATGGATGTTCTTATTCATATTGAGTTTTATATATTCTGGTTTGGTGTTTCTGTTGAGTGATATGCAATACAACATCATGGAAACTGCTTGGATGTTATACAAGGGTTCCATCTTTGCTTAGAATTCAATGTAGAATGAAGTCAAACTTATATGTGCAACGCCTCACCACAATTGTTCCCTTGGAAGCAAAAGGAAAGTTGAATGCTTCGAACCTATAATTGTGATTGACCGACTTGGCAACATGTAATTGCTTTTCTTTCACAGGAAGGAATTTTAAAGAATAAAAAAGGTGTGACCTTTTCCTTTGTCAATGTATAATTAAATCCCTCAGCTTCAGTAACCTAATTAAAGCCTTGCCTTAACATAGTATACAATACATCAACCCTCTTAAATAGAGGGCAAGCAATAGTTGTTGGGATACGGATATGGGATTAAATTGGGTCCTGCTTCTCTCAATATGTACAAGGATCTCCATTTGTGGGAATCGATGAGGAAAAGTCAAGACCGTAGACTGTAGTGAGCTTCAATTAAATGAGATATGTAAATGTTGTACTTGTATAGCACTAACTCACCGGTCCAGATTTCCGATGTATGAAAATGGTTAACCGATCAATATAAATGCAAAGTCTTGTTCACACTAGCAACGAGTAAGTTGTGCCGGTATGTACAATGTGACATTTATATAAAGGAAAGAAAAAGAGAAAAATAAAAAACGTTTATGAAAAGATCATTAATTAATTTTTATTAATTACTTTTAATCACAAAATTTAAAATTCAATTTAAAGTTGCTTTAAAGATGTATGGCATCTTATATAAAAGTGAATGTTAAATTTTATATTAAAAAACATAAAAGAAAATGAAAGGCTTTATAAGTAACTATTTTTATGCTAATACTAATCAATTTAATGAAAAGTAATACTAGTTAATTTCCTAATAAACTATTTGTATATATAAACTTTATAAATCCAATTTAAAATTATTATTGGATAGTTAGAATAATTAAATACGATATGGACCCTACCTTTAGTTATTGAGACAGATGGGAATACCGATATAAAGTATACACGGATCCAATCCAACCACTCCACATTCTTTTTAGGTAATTTAATTGCCTCATCCCAACTACTCCATCGTGTACATTTTAATGCTTCTCCGATTCTCGTCTTATACATTTTTCAAACGTAAGCATGTAATGTGTAGGGCAATGATAAATATGGGTATTAGGGATGATAATGAGTTTACTCATGAATTTAAATTTAGATATTTTTAATGATTGACTCGTAAGTCAACTTAAGCCCAAATCAATTTGAGATCTAATTTTTTTAAGTAAAATGACATTATTTTGTTTAAAAAAGTTAGGTCTCGGACAGACTGGATCTAGGTAATTCAAACTCGGACTCAATTAAAAAAAATTATTTTATACTTTTAATTTAAAAAAAATATTTTAAAAAAATTAGTAAAACCAACCAATGAGCCAGTCCATTGTCATCTCTATCGCATACTCACCCATATAACACGTAATAACATTAAGAAGCTAAGCAACGTAGAAATCAAAGGACTTTAGTTCCCCTACCAAATGATCAACAATCACGATGTCTCAACTCTCTCGTAAGCAACTTTATGATTGCAATTAGTATTCGTACATGGGAACCTTGGACATATACCTATCCCAACAATCAAAATGATTTTAATTTAATTTAACGTTAAGTAACCCTTTCACTAATAATATTATTTGCTTTGACGACTGCATTCTCATCCTATTTACTTATGAGTAAAATCCTTCCATTATTGTGATATAGAAAAACAAATAAAGGTAATATTTAGTAAACATTAACCGTGCATTGCACGAGGATGAACGTATAATATATATATGCAAATTAAATTGTCTTTATATCATTTGTTTTCATTCCCACTAATTTTAATTTTTCATCTTATGGTTATACTAAGGAGATTCTATATTTGGTTTTCTTGAAAATCACTTCACAAGTGCTTTCCTAATGACATGACTAATTTACCAAATCCCCGTTGTGAGATTGCAGTATCATTATGAATTATAAAATTAGAAAGCTGAAAAAGTAAACGCAAAGCCATGCATGCATGAGATCGAGGAGGAGTGGTCCAATTTGATTATTGATCATTTCCAAATTGATTTGCTCGATGCAAATTTTTTTTTATGCTGCCTCGGATTACTTTTTAAGTTTGAACTGAAGTTATGGGTTGGAATCTTTTGAAACAATGTTAAATAACGTTATTTAATTATTTACGATATCTTATTGATGAATACAAGTTGTTTTAAGAAAATGATTAAGAAAAAGTTAATTGCAGCAACCAGTATGATTCTTCGAAATTTAGGGAGAAGTCTAATAATACATAATTTTACCCTAATTAATAGAAAAATTATTTCTAAATAATTGGAGCAAATCGAAATACTCTTCTATAAAATATATGGCCTTGGGTATAATTTCTAGTTACAATAAGTTGATTAAAAACATACAACCCTAAACACAAAGACGCTTAAGATGGCATTTATACATGTATTTTAAGCTATGTGCACTTTCTGAAGATAAATGGGGAATTTGCTAGTTTTTTTTTTTCCTGAAATGTAACTACTTAGTGGAGCCGATATCACGAGGAATTTAAATTTGTATGGAAAATACTGGAAATATTCAATAGCTTTTCTGGATGTGATAATTAGTGTCGCTGCATAAAGCTAGCTGAAACCACATGGTGGAGCCATTCTCAATTTAAATAATCACAAATATTAAAATGTTCACCAAATTTTAATGTTAATTGGTGGGAAGGACATGCGTGAATCACAAATTCCTTGACCTATGATTTATCATTTCTAAATTAATAAGGAGCAAAGGCATCGTAAGTCTAATTAAATGTCAGATGCTGACACCTAACGAACGATATTAATTAAACCCTCCCTTTAATTACTTCCCGTACACATAGTTTTATTCATTTTTCTCCAAACTAAATTTGATTTCCAACAAAATTGTAAATGACCATCAATCACACCACAGCCAATCATTAAAACTGCTACGACTAAAGAGTTGGGGAGAAGGTTGTCTGCTGATCAATTTTGCTTCCTCTAAAGTTACTAGCCAGCATGGCCAATGGAAAGGTCACGATCGTTAGTCAAGGCCAGGAGAGTCGTTGAATTGCAGAATTAGGGAGTGCTTGGTCGAGGGAGTAGGAATGAATCTATGGGTATATAATTAAAAAAAGTTGTTAGTTGTTTATTATGATTGAATGCCTATGTTTTTGATATCCTGATTTTGAATACCTACATAGTCTACTACATCCCTCTTCATTCCGGGCCACCAATAATATTGCTTCAAATCCTGATACATCTTATTTCCA
>JAOQMM010000008.1:4573141-4587128 GCA_027563515.1 Erythroxylum platyclados | reverse complement strand
CATGATTAAAGGAATTTTTATAGTGTTTGTATTTTTAATTTATTTATTTATATGATAAAGTTTATAAAACAAATATACCTTCCAATTACATGCAAATATGGAGATGAGGACTCTGCCTTCTCACATAAATGATCTAGTTTATACTAGGTCGTCTTTGTATAAGATGATTTCATATTTGAATATGATAATTGGATATAGCATGTATAACTGGCATGCTAATTGAGTTTTGAGTTGGAATCGGCTTATAATTAGTAACTAAATCTAAATTTCAAAAATCCCATGGTAGAAAGGTCAAAGAAGGTTATGATTAAGAAATTGAGTTAAGAGTCTTCAGTTTAGTCATATTTTCATTGATTTTGAGTGCGATTTGGATTAATTGGGAAACTAAACCAAAAGCCTTCAATTTACAGTTAATGAAAATATGATTTTAAGTCATATCAATAAAGTGTCTCACCGGTAGTACATTAGGAAAGGTAATTGCATTCTAATTATGTTTCTAATATTGGTACTGGTGCTTTTGTTAGTAGATGATTTAGTTTTTTGAATGAAGATGTAAATGGAAGTTCTACTAGATGCAATACTTTTAGTACTCAGAGAAGATTGGGAGTTGAAAACCTTTATGCTAATACTAATTAAACTAATTAAAGGCATTTGTATGTGTTTTATGAAAAAAAGGGACATACATTTGAAAGATGATATAACAAGCATGGCTTCTCCCCTAGTTTTGAATCACATAGGAGGTCTTGTTTTAGGATAGTTAGTCAAGTTTAGGGATTAGTTCTTGGAGAAACTAATTATCTCAATAATTCTTTTAATACTGGTGATAATACTATTTCTAAGTCTTAAATTACTGGTAATAATATTGCTTCTCCTTAATTTCCTTTTATTAGAGATCAATATGTAAAATTTCTAAGCATGCTTTAATAATCTTTTTTAAGCACTGCTTCACTTTTCTCATCTTCCCCAAGAATACACACTCAGGTGTCTCAAGTGAATATTTTGTACACTATATTTCCTCACTCTATTGATATGGTAGGTAAACATATCTCTTAGTTCTTTTACTAAGAGAATTGTTGATTATAGTGGAATAATTAATATAGGAGCTATTGATCATATAGCATGCTCATTTATTTTCTTTGATCAATATACACCTATTTAGAATATCCATATGAAATGACCAAATCAATCTTAAGTTCCTGTTACACATAAAGCCTTCTCCTTTATTGACATTCTTGGATGTTTTTCTTTAGTACTGTTTTCATATTTGATGTCATCTTTGTATCCATATTTATAGGTGCTTTACTTGTTATTTGCCTTTTTAATCCAAATTCTGTTTCATCCAAAATCTTTATAAGTGGAGTATGACTGGATTGGCTAAAAAGGTCAATGATTTATATTAGTAATAGGTTCTAATTCTTTTCATTGTAATTCCATTATTACCAATAAAATGAACCTTTAACATTATAGGTTAGAGCAACTATCATATGCTAGATTGAAATTGCTTGCCAATGTTGGTCTAACAAATACAAAATTTTGCATCACATTCACCTTGTGAGATTTGTTATTTGCTAGGCAAAAATGATTGCCTTTTCCTATTAATGATATTACTACTCATGCTTAGTTTGAATTAATTTATGTTGACATTTAAAGAAATATACATACTGTAACACTTATAAGTCAACATTACTTCTGCATAATTTTTGATGAATTCAACATGATTATATAGGTTTATCTTATGAAATTTAAGTGTGAAGCTAGGCCTCTTATACAACAATTTATCTTGTTTACTAAGATACAATTTGATAAAAAGATTAAAGAGTGATAACGGTCAAGAGTTTAACATGTTAGAATTTTATGCCATTATTCATCAAACTTCTTATGTAAAATCACCTCAATAAGATAGTGTTATTGAAAGGAAACATCAACATATCTTGGTTGTAACATGGACTTTACAAATTTAGGCTAATATTATAATTCAGTTTTGCAGTGAATGTGTTTTATATGCAATGTTTCTTATTAATATAACTCCTTTTTCATTCACAATATCACATCTTATTATTATTATTTTTCATATTGTTCCTATTGTAGCTCTTTAAGATTATTTGGTTGTTTATACTTTAGTTTTAATGATAACACGCTTTAGCATAAAATTGAGTTTAAACTAGTTAAATGCATGTTTTCAGGATAAGTGTAAGGTGTGAAGAGTAATAAGTTACATAACTGTCAAATTAAACAAGAGTTTGTTTATAGGGATATGGTGATTCTCTACTGATAAAGTTAATTTAGGTCTTAATTATACATAAGTTTTACCTTATGTTAATATTCTTAATTCTGTTTATGCTCCTTTAATTGATCAAGCATCTCTAGTTCTTTCTACTCCTGAAGCACATTTACCTAGTTCATCCTCTTCAATTCATTTCTAGCAGAGCACTAGATTGAGACATTCACTTACTTATCTTGACTTTTATTGTCCATCACTGATTAGTAGCCCTCATTCCATATTTGCACTCATCTTATGACTATTTGTCTTTTAATCATTGTGCTTTAGCTTCAAGTATTGATTCTAAATAGGAACTTAAAACATATAAAGAGGTTGTTCAACAATAGTTGTAAATATTAAAACCCTTAAGGATAATTAAAGATGGGAAATTACTAATCTTCCTTATGGTAAACAAACCATTGGATAAAAATGAGTTTACAAAATTAAGCGTAAGAAATTTGCTCTATAGAAAGATATAAAACTTGACTTATAGCTAAAAGTTATACTTCGCAAGAGTGTGTAGTATCTTAAAACATTAATCCAGTTGACAAGATGGCTAGTGTGAGATGATTTTTGGCTCTTACTTCAACATTTAATTGGTTTTTGCGTCAACTTGATGTTAATAATAATTTTTACATGGGGGATTTACATAAGAAGTTTATATGAAGTTATATGATGGTTTTGCTTCTTTTAATTCCTCTATAGCTTGTAAGTTACTTAAATTCCTTTATAGATTAAAACAAGCTAGTTGGTAATGGTGTGCCAAATTATTAGTAGCTTTAAGTAATTATGGCTGTCATTAAGTAAATGTTGATCATACTTTGTTCCTTAAGTTTTTAGCTATACTTTTCTTAAATTATTAGTATTTGTTAATAATATGATTGTGGCTAGCTAATAAAGATTTTTGTCAAATTTCTGCCATTAAAGTTTACTTGCATGATGCATTATCTATCAAGGATCTTGATGAATTGAAGTGCTTTCCTGGTCTTTTAGCTACTAGACTCTTAGTTGTTATTAACCTTTTTCAAAATAAATATTCCTTGAACTTATTGAAGGATACACGTGTGATTGATTCTAAACCTGTTGCTACACCTATATCGCCTTCTTGCAAAATGACTAAAAATGGTGGTTCTTTACCAACAAAGATCTCTTCTTATCGTAGGCTCATTGGCAAACTCTTATATTTGACAACTATTTGACCAAATATCAGTTTTGTTTTGCGGTAATTATCTCAATTCTTTAAGGTTCCAACTAATCTTTATTATATTTTTTATTAATTGTTATTTTCCCTCTCTTTTCTTATAATCTAAATCTAGTTTTTAACACATAAAAATTTTCCATTATGTTCTAGATTTTTCACAAAACCTATGCACTAGAAGAAAATGTCCAAAACCTGACATTATAGTTCATTGGTCTACGAGGTACGAAGATCTATACTGGATGTGAGATACGACGGCTGCATGACATAAAAAGAATCTTAAGACAGACGCTCTTGTTCAATGCAAATCACCGGGATTTATCTCTCTGTGTTGTCAATTATGTATTGACTGATTCATAGGCTTTTCTTTTTTCGACTTTGGGTTCGATACATAGCATCCATTTGTCACAGATTTTAGTATGCTATGTAATATATTGCTCTAATCTAGGCATAATATTGTTTGATAGTAGTTGACCTTTATCAGCTTGCGACTTACGCAGTCTTTAATTTAATTCAGGTAAAATCAGAGGGTCACTTTTGTCACCTCCCAAATGATATATATATGTATACATATTTTGTTTGATTTGAACTTAATAAAATTCAATTTCCACCAATAAGACACACATCATTTTCTATGAAATATACGAGTATTAACACTGTAGCATTGCATGTCTTTTACTTTGTCTATTCTCATATGGAAGCATCTATCTTTGTTGAAGAGAAAACTTAGATTCTAATATCGTAGTTAGTTAGTGTCAATGAGTCGGAATGGCTTAAAAATGTGTAAAAGAAGCAATTTCCAAGAGTCCTGTGATGATAATATATTACCTTACGTACGACTAACATGGTTTTGCTATTATATTTTGGATTAAAACATAGAAAAGAACATAGTCTCTTCCTCCACCATTAGTTTAACTTATAGGATAAATTTGTGTTGTTTGATTGTTATACTAGATGTTTAACATGTTGTGCTTCTCCCCCAAAATGAAGCAGTAGTTCCACTGCTTATGTTCTTGTGCTGGTATTGTAAAAACCCACAGGATTCAAAGCTTTGGTTTTCGTGTCAGAGGTATGAACGATAAACAAAATTCAGACAACATGCAAATAAGCGAATCGGGACTTCCCTGTTGGTTTGGTTTGGAAGGAGTCTTTTTAATGCTGATGAACGATATGATGCTTAACATTGATTCTTCAACCCGAGATTTGTCATCTATGAACTATTATATGTATTTGAGGATTTATTTAATAAGTATTTAAAAGTAGAACTGACTAAGTAGCTGCTTAAAAAGGGAAGCTTCAGTTGACCAACAGGATGGAGCAATAACTAGCAGGGCCATGCTTGATGCCAACCTGGGTGGGTTCTGCTATGCTGCGAACTTGTAAAAGAATGTTCTATTGGTTCACTGATCCTTTTTCCAACATAAAACAAAAAAGAAATAAAGAGTTTTAAAAAATTTTCTTTTGACAGGAATCAAAGCTTTAACCTTCGATCTTGGCGAACCTGTAATGTCCTGTAACTTATACGGAATCCTGAAACAACCTCAGGGATATGTCTTCTATTGGGTCTTACATCTAACGCGTTTAAAATCAGGTGAGGACATTCAAGCTAGCTGGCAAGTTTCTCAAATCTTTACCTTTCTTTGTCACTGGATATTAAAACCACCGATATTATATTACATTCCCTATCTTCCTCTCATCAATCTCTCAACAAAGCCAAAATGGCCACCCCTATTTGGCGATGTTTTTAATACCGTTACATTGTTTCCCCTTCTACTTCTCTTTTTTGTTATTATCCGTTGAATTTATTAATGTTTAAAACATAGTAAATAAAACGGGGATGGTGATGGATATTATCATCATTCTCTATTATAGTCTTTGCCATAATCCTAAGTCCTATGTCTTCCTGCTTAAGCTGCAGTAACCCCGTTATTGTTCTACCCCACTAAATAACACAGGTTCTCATTTCACTCAATACTCTTGGCTTTCTTATTTCTTATATATGAATACAATGGTTTTACTCTATGATATACAATCCCTGAGAGCAGTTTATTGGTTTTGCTCATGTAATTGATCTGTGTAAGAAATAAAATTCAGGCTCTCAATTTGTAGTTGCTTGTTTTCAGGAGTACGTATTGGTTTACTTCAAGAAAATTTCTTTTGTCCCTGTAGGAAATGCCTCATAAATATGGTTGCTTTTCCATTTTTGGGATGTTCAATTCAAGAGCTTGCACGTTTGGAGCCCTTTTACTCTTGTGGCTGTGTTGGTCTCTATTATTAATTGAAGCTCAAAGTAGCATTACTGATCCTGTGGAAGGTGATTCTGCTAAATCTCCTTTTAGTTTCTCCAGCTGCCAACTATCTTTCCCTGTAATTACCATTGTGTAAATGCTTGAGTGAATGTGAGGTGCATTTGCATTCTTTATCACCGAATAAGTTCATTACTTATCACAAATTCTTTATCACCAACTAAGTTCATTCAAGAAATATCAAGTCTATTTCATGGGTGAAAAGCCAGAATTTGCATTTGTTAACAGAATTCTTGTGTAAAGGAGTGATCTTTTTCCCTCTTTTCGCCATTCCATTTGTTCCATGTGAGTGAAATGAAGATATCCTGTTTAAAATTGTAGTGGAGGCATTGCGGGATATAAAGAACAGCCTTATTGATGTCCATGGGAACTTGAGGAGCTGGAATCGTGGGGATCCTTGCACCGCAAATTGGACTGGAGTTTTATGTTTCAGTACGACAATGAACGATGGTTATCTTCACGTCACAGAATTGTAACTTTCAAATTTTCTTCCAAGTCTTTTCTTATATCGATATGGAAATTAAAATCATGTTAACAAGCCTTCTGGTATCATTTTCTCCCTTTAGATTCTGATAATTATGTTTTTCTTGGAACTAGTTTTACTGTTATTCAAATTGGTATGAGAACTATGTTGAACAACTGAAAAGTTTATTAAGGAATGTTTTAGTTGGTTGTGTTTACAAAATCGTTTGCTTTGTGAAATGATATGTGGTTCCTTTAAATTGATCTTATGCAGGCAACTATTAAGCATGAATTTGTCAGGAAGTTTGTCACCATCTCTTGGACGTTTATCTTATCTGCAAATACTGTAAGAGTACATCACCTGTAGAGCTCTCTTTACACTAAGCAAAATTCTATAAGGATTATATTTCCAATTCCTTCTGTCCTATATTCTATCATCTGTCTTCTCACAGGGACTTCATGTGGAACGACATCACTGGCAGTATTCCCAAGGAGATAGGTGACATCAAATCTTTGGAACTCCTGTAAGTTTCAGTTACATACTCATTTGATTAAGCTCTCTCTTTTTTGTATAACTGCCCTTGGTGATTTTTATTTGGTCGATTTCTTATTCTATATCTGGAACTTCTATTTTCAGGCTTCTAAATGGAAACCAGTTGACAGGTTCTCTGCCTGAAGAGCTTGGTTATCTGCCACTCTTGGACAGGATACAGATTGATCAGAATAAAATATCTGGACCACTGCCTAAGTCGTTTGCATACTTGAACAAAACAAGGCACTTGTGAGTGCTCTATTTAGCTTTAAGTTACTGCTGGAACATTTTCATAGAATTGCTTGCGTTTAACTGATTTTGCAATTCTTCTTCTGGGCAGTCACATGAACAACAATTCAATTAGTGGTCAAATCCCGCCTGAGCTGTCCAGACTACCAAGTCTGGTCCACTTGTAAGTTGGTATTTGCTAGTTTTCCTGTGTTTGACATGGATAAACAACTCTCTTCATTGTTATCTTATTTCTCTACGACAACAATGTTGTTCATATGTCGATGAATACTTGCAGTCTTTTGGACAACAACAACTTAACGGGATATCTTCCATCAGAATTCTCTCAATTTCCAAAACTGCTAATACTGTATGGTTTCTCTTACCTATCAGGACATTTTGAAGCATGATTAACCGTTTATCCTGTACAATTTTACTTCAGAAGATGCAGGTTTTCTGGATTTCTGTGTCTGAAACTCCCGTGTATCTCCCTTTTTCTTTCTCTGCAGTCAACTTGATAACAACAACTTTGGTGGTGGCACAATTCCAAATTCTTTCGGAAACATGACTAAATTGTTGAAGTTGTAAGTACAAACTGCACCTTAAAAGCTAGTAAGTGGTTATTGAAAGTGTGGATATGATTACAAAAATATGAAATTCTAGGAACTGATATTTGTGGATGAAAGCCTTTGATCCTTCATTCATGCACTTTCTGTTTTAAGGTAGAGACAAGTACATTTCAGCGAATTGAGGACTGAAATAAGGAACAGTTTTGTGGTTGCTGAAGTTATGACTGCATATACAATAAGAAGATTATAAATATGGCTTTATCCGAAGTCGCTGGATTAGTCATACTACTGTTTGCTTTTGGCAAGATATCTTTTGTTATACCCTGTTTTATCTGCCTTTAGCTTCTTCGCTCGGATTCTTACGTTATCTCTGCGCCTGGTTTGCCCTTTTAGGAGCTTGCGGAACTGTAACTTGCGAGGTCCAATGCCTGACCTTAGTAGGATACCAAAACTTAGCTATCTGTAAGTTCGCCTATATTTTATATTCATCGACACGAGTTATTTACCTTCCTTAGTTCCTATTCTTGGATATTTATGCTGGCCTTTTCATCTAAAGAAAAATTTCTGATTACTTACAGAGACCTGAGTTCGAATCACTTAATTGGGTCAATACCTTCCAATAAGCTTTCTGATAATATTACAACAATGTAAGTTCTTTCACTTCTTGATGTTCTACATAGAATAGATTCTTTTTCTGATTATTATGATTAACTCAATTTGATGTTGACTTGTGAAATTTGTAGAGATTTATCCAGCAACAATCTTACAGGAACAATACCTGATTACTTTTCCAGTCTTCCTCACCTTCAAAAGTTGTGAGTTTTATTACACTAGCACTTTCGTTTATCTTTTTTAGTTGCAAGGCTCCTTCAATGTCAATGCTATTCGAATGATAGAGTTTCCGCATGTTATTATGAGGGTTTTGACACAAAAGAATTGAACGTTGCAGAACAATAATAAGGTTAACTAGGTTATCTTCAATGGCAGGTCACTTGTAAACAATTCACTGGTTGGGTCTATTCCATCAACTATTTGGCAAAGCAGGACTTTCAGTGGAACTGAAAGACTTACCTTGTAAGACATGAATGATAATATTTCATTTTCCTTGGATAACAGCTTATATATAGTGGTGCAAATGTACATATAAGAACTTAAAAAATTCTTGTTATATAGTTCTCTTAAGCACATAACTTCTATTGATATTAATAGTTTGTCATTCTTGGATGTTGCAGAGATTTTGAGAATAACAAATTTTCAAATATTACAGGCAGTGTTAGTCTCCCTCAAAATGTCACCCTCTGGTTTGTTTCTGAACTCCTTTACTATGAATGATCTAGATGAGCATGACGAATTTCCTTCTGATATAACCAACTTTTTATCTGAAATGAATATCCTTCGTGCCTGTCTTCTTGAAAAGATGGAAAATATAATACTGAATGTTGTTTCAGATAAGTTTTAAATGATTATATTATGCATGTTTCGAAACATTTTCAGGCTTCAAGGCAACCCTACCTGTAAAAATTCTAGTCTAGTCCAGTTCTGCGGAAATGCAAATTATGAGGAGAAGATGACGAGCTCAGTAGCCCGAATCACTGTCTGTCCTATGCAATCATGCCCACCTCCTTATGAATATTCGCCATCATCTCCTACACCTTGTTTTTGTGCTGCACCTCTGATTGTTGGATACAGATTGAAAAGTCCTGGATTCTGGGATTTTCTTCCCTACAAAAATATGTTTGAGGAGTATTTGACTTCAAGTCTTCAATTAGACCATTCTCAACTGTACCTCGAACATTTTGTCTGGGAAGAAGGCCCTCGATTGAGAATGCAATTGAAGTTTTTTCCCATCTATGATGCCAACAGCAATAGTTCCCATCTCTTCAACAGGACTGAGATTCGACGCATCAATAGTATGTTTACAACGTGGAACATCTCTGATAGTGAAGTGTTTGGACCTTATGAGCTTCTCTACATCAATCTATCGGATCCATACAAAGATGGTTTGTCTCCAAACCTAGTTATTGTTGTAAGGAAATCATTTGATGACTATATTATGAAAAAAAAAAGTGTTCTTCTTTCCTTGGTACGTAAATGATAGCTTGTATGAGTTTCTCATTTTGTACATACATTGATCCATTATCCGATATACTTACTCCAACACATACAGCATTATGAAGTTGTTGACTGAATTTGGATATTTCAGAGTACGCTACCCCTCGATCATCCGGTATAAGGAAAGGTGTTCTGGCTGGTGCAATTGTAGGAGCCATTGCTGGTGCAGTTACATTATCTGCAATTGTAGCACTTCTTATTCTGAGGGCGCGTTCGAAGAACTATCAAGCAATTCCTAGAAAACGTGTTGGTGAGTATTAGAGTTTATTATTGTCACCGAATTCTACATTTTATAATTTTTGTGCTGTAATGAAATTCACGTCTAAAAATTTGCTCCACATCAGCTTCCAAAGTTACCATCAAAATTGATGGAGTAAAGGATTTCACTTTCTCTGAAATGGCCTTGGCGACAAACAACTTCAGTAGCTCCACCGAGGTTGGTCACGGAGGGTATGGCAAGGTTCATAGAGGAGTCCTATCTGATGGCAAAGTTGTGGCCGTAAAACGTGCTCAAAAGGGATCTTTACAGGGCGAGAAGGAATTCTTAACTGAAATAGAGTTGTTGTCAAGGTTGCATCATCGAAATCTCGTGTCCTTGATTGGATATTGTGAGGAAGAAGGTGAACAGGTAGTCTCTCATCTTATTCCCTAACTTGCTCATTTCTCATCGATCTGGGGAATTATCATTAGCTAACTGTTTGTAAGAATCTGTCTCTTCCTCATCTGACTTCATAGATATTCTTGACTAGGAGCTATTAGATGGTGATGTTCATAAGTTCCATCCTTTATTTCTCTAGTTAAATTCAGTGTATGGATGATTATTTCCCTTGTTGAACTATAGAGAAGATTGAAACAGAACACAGCAAAAAAATGTTTTTTAGAAATGAAAATATCGAATTACTTTTTAACCTATGTAGGAATCTCTCTGTTTACTCAAGGCTTAGTAACTTGAAAAACAGAAATATTTAACTGTAATTACTCTATTTTCTGTTTTGGTATCTGCACAAAAACTGCGTTATGAGCAAATTTCAATTCCTTGGTTTGGTTTCTTTGACTATGGATGTGTTCAAGCTGATAATATGGGAATGATGTGATGTATATTGCTATTTGCTCAAGCAGATGTTGGTTTATGAGTTTATGTCAAATGGAACTCTTAGAGACCATCTGTCTGGTAAGTTTCCTATTTTCCCTATTAAAACTTTTTTTCCAATAACCAAAACGTGTTGATAAACTTATATCATCCTTTTCAAATTTATACATAAGGCATGTTCGATCTCACTTGTTCTATTTACGGTGAACAGCAAAGACTAAAGAAACCTTGAGTTTCGCTACAAGATTAAGGATTGCCTTGGCTTCAGCTAGAGGCATTCTCTACCTACATACAGAAGCCAACCCTCCTATTTTCCACCGAGATATTAAAGCAAGCAACATATTATTGGACTTCAATTACACTGCAAAGGTTGCTGATTTCGGACTGTCAAGGCTAGCCCCAGCTCCTGATATTGAAGGTTCTGCACCAGCTCATGTATCCACAGTTGTAAGAGGCACTCCAGTAAGTCTGCATTTGGTTGATATTTGGTATATAGATTCTGAAATAAGTCCGTACATTCCATGGAGGAACATGAGCCAGGTTTGATGTCTTTGTATCACCTTTGCAGGGTTACCTTGATCCAGAATATTTCTTAACACATAAGTTGACAGACAAGAGTGATGTATACAGCCTTGGTGTAGTATTTCTAGAGCTATTGACAGGGATGCAGCCAATCTCACATGGCAAAAACATTGTTAGGGAGGTAATGCTACAAAACTTCTTAACTTTGAAGCTTTAGAGTTCAAGTTTCTACCTCGACTTACATTAGCCTGTTTGATAATAGATCTGATAGTTGCAATATATCCTCCACTCTAACCGATGAAAGGATTTACTACGGCTGCAAAATATGAGTTCTTTCCATGATCGATAATCCTCTGTATTTTTCTTCGATTTGTGTAATTAAGTAATGTATTAATATTTGTTTGATCAGGTAAATGTTGCATATCAGTCTGGCATGATCTTCTCAGTGATTGATGGAAGAATGGGGTCTTATCCTTCTGACTGTGTAGAGAAGTTCTTAAACCTGGCACTGAAATGTTGCCAAGATGAGACGGACATGCGACCTTCAATGGCTGATGTAGTAAGAGAACTTGAAATTATATGTGGTATGACGCCCCAAGCCAATACCGGAACAATGGAGAAGATGGAAGTTGATACAGGGAACCAAATATCATCATCGGCTACTGTACTAAGGAATCCATACGGATCACTAGATGTCTCCGGGAGTGACCTTGTTAGTGGTGCCGTTCCAAGCGTCAGTCCCAGATAAAATGGAAGGGACCACTTTGGATGTTATAACGTGTATGTACTATAGAGCTTGAAGTTTGTAATGGATCAACTCTTTGGTTGAGGATATGCGTACAGTCTTACTCTGTCTTTCTTTTGTAAACGTATATGTACACTGTTCTGCGTAATAACAGTCTTCATACAGAGTTTTCTTTTTCAGATTTAAACTTGATCTTGTGGATGAATCAATGATTTAAACTAAACTAGAAGTTGAACTTGTAACATAAGAGATAAAGGTTTATTCGGTATTAGGCGTCATAAATTCGATAAATATTAAATAAAATTAAAGAATTTAAAATATGATTGAAAAGATTATTATTAATTAATAAATTGATCGATTTTAACAACAAAAGTTATTAAAGTAAATTGAATTGAAAAATTAAAAATCGAACTAAAAAATTAAATGGTTCAAAGTTTTTACGATTAAACTGACTCAATCGATTGAATTTTTTAATTATTGAGATGAATATCTCTTTAACATTTTTTTTTGATAAATTTGAGATGCATTTAATACAAAAAAATTTAATATTTAAATCATATGATGTTTTAAGTTATTTAAATTATTCAAATGAAATTCTTTTGTTATTATGCTATACATTTTTATTGTATTGTTTATATATTTCTCTTTAAAAATTAATTGACGTAATTGAGTTAATATTAAGAGTTTGTTTAATGTTAAAAATATTAAATATTTATTAAAATATAAATTTTAACAATTTATTTTACCCTTCGGCCTAATATAAAGCTTTTGCTAATTGTATAGAAAAAGATATGAATCAAGAAACTCACTTTGGTTAGTTTTGTGCTCTTAAATAAAAATATAAATAAATATATATCAAAATTATGGTAGAACAATGTAATTGAATAGAAGAAAACAATAGAAAGGTCAAAAAAGCCTAACAACAATACAACAACATATCAGTTGAAATTTCAATCTTATTCTTAATTCATAAAAAAATTGTTTTTGACTTAAGTTAAAAAAAACGAATATATAAATATAAAATTAAAAAAATACACGATACGGCCAAATGGGGTCATATAAAATGCACAATACGGTCCAAAGTAAACCATTAGCCCTTTTTGTGCACTTCTTGTGTGGGCTTATTTTTATGAAAAAAGGCCTCAAATTGGAATGTGGGGTTTTAGGGTTATGAAATATAGTCCTCCTTCTGTATAAAACCCAAAGTAGGGTCCTCTCTTCCTTCATTTTATCAGACTCGCAAAGTCAGAACCCTAAAGCTTCGTCGGGTTTTCTGCCGCCATGGGAAGAAGTAAGTCCGTCCCTCCTTTCTACCTATTCAAATTTCTTGTCTAATCTTTTGTGCATTACACACGCAGATCTGTTATAATCGTTCTTTATCGTAAATTGATCCATTTTCCTTTATGTCTTAGTCTTTTGGATTTTCAGTTTATTCTGATGTTTAGTACTTTGCCGACTGTTTTATGGTTTCCATGTTTTACGAATTGATCCGTTTTATGTTTTTAGTTCGTTCATTTCACAGCATTAATCATTCTGTTCTTAGAACTATCATCGCGCGGTGAATTATTTTTGGGAAATGCTGTATTGGTTTGCTCTTGCGGAAAATAATTTGCTATAATTTATGTTTTGATAGATTTAGGGTGATTGATAGTTTCTCTTCCTGTAAACAAGATTAGAACTGCTATTACGTCAAGTATTTTGTTTGATGGGTAACTTTTGGATATTGTATATGCTTTCAGGCCTCTAGTTGGTGAAAGTAATTTATTTCTTTCGAGCTAAATCTTTTTGTTTCTTCTCTTGTTTTTAAATAGGACCAGCAAGGTGTTACCGTCAGATAAAAAACAAACCATACCCCAAATCACGTTTTTGCCGTGGTGTGCCTGATCACTTCTTCATCATATCGAAGAAGATGCACCTACAAAAGGGGACAATAAAGAAAACTCAAAATTTGCAATCTGGACAA
>JAOQMM010000008.1:4508415-4524791 GCA_027563515.1 Erythroxylum platyclados | reverse complement strand
GGTCGTATCTAAATTCACAGATTCTCACAAGCAAATATTCCATTGGTATTTTTACTTCCAGGTCATTCAATTAGAGGTGGAAATTTATGTGTATACAGTGTAATTATAGGCCATTGAATACTGAGGTTTAATACAACTTCCTTTATTTTGATGCCAACGGAATATAAGATGTTTCTTCAGGTTCATGTCTCCACCTCAAACCACTGACTGGTGGTTGCTTTTTATAATAGTAGTTAAAAGAAACACACTCTGCATTTAGTATTTTACTCATTAGGCTTCCAACAAATTGTGAACAAAACATTTGAGGGATTTGAGATTAGGTAAAATGGTCAAATTAGACCTTAAGATTTTCACCAATATTTAATGGGGTAATCCTAAGCTAAGCTAGACCAAGAAATCAAGAAATGAAGAAAACCAGTACCATCTGCTAGATTGTGATGCCATCTAATTCTTACTTACACTACTGAATCTAGTAACATGCATCAACACCAATACTGTTAACTTTAAAAAACAAAGTTCTATTTCATATTATTGCTAATTATCAGACGTGTCATTTCTGAACCATACCATAAAGAAAGATCATGACTTGGGTGGTAACTAATTTGAGGCAAGACCTAAAGGAGCCCTTCATCAGGATAAGGTCACCAGGTTCAAGCATAGCACAATCGGTCATTGCTTCTGCATATAAAATTCCAACTCTATTGCAGTCTATTTATTATACCATTTTTCGTCTCTTCCAAATCTTCCAGCCGTAATATAGTACTAAGAACTTTGCTTAGACACTCCACCACCACTTCAGGATTAAAAAAGAAGTGATAATCGTTGAACTTGTAGAAGAAGAGTAATGGGATGTGACCTCGAACTTGGGATTTTTAAAAAACGTTTGTAAAACGATAAGATATTTTTTGAATGTTTATGAAACTTTCTTTTTGTACGTATTGAAATATTAAATTTTAATTTATTCTTTTAACTTTGAGATTTAACATTTCTCTTTGCCTTAAGATAATAATAGTCTAAATCAAATGCTTAGAATTACATAATGAACTTCCCAATGCAACTTTAATAACGTGTTAAAATTGACTTAATTTAATTTTTGAACTCAATGTTCTTCATGTTCCAAAAATAGCACAACAATGTTCTTGGATGGCATAATCTGTAGGAAATGATTGCAAATCTACATCAAGTTTCATCCTAGTAAATATGTGTATCTCTAAACAACAATTTGGTAATGCACTACGATATCATACAGTTACAAATTGAAACCGACATTCAATGAAAGGAGCGACTAGAGAATGTTGCCATTCAAATAGACGAATTTGTGTGTTTCCTGGAATCTGCGGCAATTGTTGTAGGGCTCTGGGGAACATCAACAAGCCCTGGCGGTGGCACAGGTCGTAGACAGAGGTCATGAAAGACTTGTGTACCTGTGGCCAAGGAAGCATCAGCAGACACGGATCGAGGTGAAGATCCAGGATTGGCCGATTGAATATTGGAGACAACCTTGATGGGATAAACTTCAGTGACTTCCTCAGTACCTTCATCCAAGTACACAACATCCTGCATAGTAAGCTGGTGGTATTCAACAACCTCCCTCAGGAAGCGATTCTCGCGTGCATAGACAGAGTTCTCATGTGCTAATCGAGCCTTCTCAGCCAATAATGATTCAAGTTGAAGCCTTATCTGAAATGTAAAAAAGAAAAGAGAGATAAAATTTTCAATTGTATAAAGCTACATTCAACATTTCCATGAATCAGAACTAAATAAAATTACAGATCAAGAATAACTGCATAGCAAAAATAACAATTGAGCCATCAATCCAACAAGTTAGTGAAAAGAGACTCCTCTATCTATGGCATTTGATTGGTATTCTCTGTAGTAACCTGAATATGAAAGTAATTTAGAAGGTGGCTTTCTCCCTCATTCAAACCAGGAACTTTAGAAACATGTTGATCATGATTATAAACAATGAATGGAATCAAAGAACAATTCTCACATTAATTTGAGTTTGCTGAATGAGTTCGCAACTTAGATCTTTTCCTTTTCCTTTTCCTTTTCCTCATTCCTTTGTTTTGTATGTTTCTATAATTTAAAAGCTACAAAAGCCAACACAATGCTCCCCTTTCTATTCTGGCCTCAAAATTGACTCACAATTACCCCAATTTAACCTCTAAATCCTAATCAAACTCCAACTCATACCAAATCTTTCCAAATCAATAGATTTGGCGAATGTCTCAGCTCCCAACGGCCTTGTTCTTCGCTGACCATTTTCTTCGTTAAGAAACTGAACATAAAACTCTCTCTCATATATCTAGCATTAAGGTTGCTCTAAGAGACATTAGAATCAAAGGCAATTTATATAATGTACCAAAACAGCAGAAAGATTCATATGTAATGCTTTCAGAGCTTGACTTGAACCATTTGGCAGCTTACTAAAATTAGGCATCCACAAACTTTGGAGCGTGATTAAGCACTATAGTTTCTAGTACATATCCTCTTTCAGTTATCATGAAAGAATCAATTCTTTAGCAAATACTGATTCTGTATATTCCAGATTAATCTAAAACAACAAATAAAAGAGTCAGAAAGTATGTACCAAATCGTCATCTTCTGGGTTGTCTCCCCTTGCGCGACTCTCTCTAAGGACTTTATTTTCCTCCTCAAGCTGAGCACACCGCTCCTTCGCAAAGGCAAAATCTGCTTTAACAGTTTTTAGTTCTCGAAGAAGAAGCTTTGCCTTGGCAGCCATTGCCATTGCGACCTGTCACACAAACAAAGGAGAATAAATGCATCTGAAGTTGAAACTAGTCACAGTGCATGTGGTATCCATAGTAAAATGCATATGAAGTTGAAGCTAGTCACGGTGCATGTGGTATCCATAGTTTAATATTTACATATTAATTCAGATGAAATGACATGTTGAAACTTAGGTTGCTGCTAGTTGTAGAATATTCAATACCCAACATTAGCACATTGACTTTAGGGAAGTATTGTTTTGCAAATGAGTTTTCAGAGTAATCAAGTAGAAAATAAACAATATTTTATGCCAAACTAAGAAGACAATCCTACAATCTTAGATGCAGCTAGACAGCTGTCACCTTACGTCGCGAGAAGCCTTCAGTTGAAGTTCGATATCTGTTTGCATTGGAGGTTGCGTTTGGGATTGTTGCCATGGAGTAGCAGTAGCATTGGGTGGATTATAATGTGAAGCAGTAGCGGAGTTGGTATCAGTGGGGTGCTTCTTTTTAATGTGCTTGCGAGTTTCTTGGATGATGCCGGCGGTGCGGTTCTCCATCTTTGTAATGCCCTCCTGGCAAAAGTATACTAAAGCAAATTTAAGAAAAATGTAGAAACTAATGAGTATCATATAGAAGTATATAATGAAGAGCGTAACCTCAACAGCATTGCCGATATAGTTCAAGGAGGACGAGATGGCATTGATTCCTCTCTGTAGTTTAGGACTATCTGTCATCCTATTATGGGTGTGGTAAGAGGGGTGTGAACTCGGGTACTGCATTTAATCAGTTAAAAAGTTATTGATGATATTGGACTGTGTGGAAGTGAATAAGAGGCAGAAAGAGAGACTGAGTTCAGAAGCAGACCTTGTTGTTGGATGGTGGAGGAGGTTGAGGACTGTCATTGTCGGCATCGTCGTCGAGAAGTGATTTAGCTTTTCTAGCGAGATTTCCCCAGAATCCTCCTCCTCCTCCTCCTTCATGTTTATAATCTTTCTCCTTTGAATTTGAATAATTAGTAATAGTGATACTACTTTTAATGGAGGACGAGGTGGATGTAGTATACTCGAAATCAAATGGCTTCGATTCCTTCACATTCACCGGTAATAACAATAACAAAAAACAAGATTAATCATTTTAAATAGATAGAACAAAAATATCTAAGGTAAATAGATAGATAGATAGATAGATCTGGTACCTTGGGGATGGGTTTGTGGTTGAAGGAGTAAGCGGAGGAAAGAGAAGAGTCTCTGTGAGCGGAAGATGCGGTTATTGCTTTTGCAGCTAAAGATGTAGCTGTTGCGGTTGTGCTCGCCCTCTCGTCTTTAGTATCATAGATATTCTTATAGTAATCATCATCATCTTGACTGGTACTTCTTCTTCTGCTACTATTACTATTAGAAAAAGAATTAGATGAAGTTGTTGTTGTTGATGTTGGGTTTGAAGAAATTGACGAGTGCTGCTGCTGTTGCTGTTGCTGTTGCTGTTGCTGCCTCCTCCGATATGCCATGATTGTAGACTCCGGAAGAAGGGAAGCAGATGAGAATCAGATCCTAATTCTCTCCTCTCCTCTGATGATAGATAGGATCCAAACCCTAACAACCCAACTCAATTCGATATTCCCGCTTGCTTTGTCTTTTGTTTTTCCTTTTAATGTCAACTCAACCTCATTTCTCCCTCCCCGCAATTTCTGCTTTTATTTTCTATTCTGTTTCTTCTTCTTCGTCTACGCTACTCCCACTGCCGCTATTTATTACTACTTCCTTTTTGTCTTTACACCTGTGACCTGTCCTTCTTTTCTTTATTGGATTGTAATTTAATTTTTTCCAGATTAACGGTTTTTATATAAAAAATAACAATTCTTATAAATACAATTTATTAAACAACCTTAAACAAACCCTAGAAATTCTTAAAACTCTTGTCTAAAAATACTAATGATCGCTTAGACCTCGCCTTCAGGAATATTCTGCCTGCTGTTCTTGACCTTACCCAATCTCTTCCATACCCTTTAGGTCACCGGTGCATTGAACTCTGTTTTAAGCTTCCGATAAATCTTTGTGCCGGTGAAATGAAGATTCTTTTCTTTTTATAGTGGGGTTGGTATAATTTGTGATGTCCTGAGATCTTGCTTCTGATTCTGAGCATGGGATTAGCCGAATCGGATTGCTAGTTTTGGCTGATGTTTCTCTGGCTTGAGAGTTACATCAGAGAGCTGGCTTGTTTAGTTCCCCGTCAGTTCATCGAGCTCGGGAATATCCCAAGGCAGGGGACGTGTGATCCTCTTTGTAAGATAATCTTATATTTACTGTGATGGATCCCCCGATTTGATTGCTTTGATGGAGCACCTAAATTGAATGGATAAGCCTCCCTTTAGTATAAATTTGTTGTCTTTTTCCAAGTATATCCAGGGATGAGAATGGGTTACTCTAAGGGCGATTTTTTCAATTTTTTAAAAATATTTTTTAAAATTAAAAGTATAAAATAATATTTTTTAATTAAATTTAGACCTAAATTGTTCAGATTCATATATATCCAAGACTTAACTCTTTTTTATTTAGAATAATTAGACCTGAGGTCGATCTATGCCTGAGCTTAACTTATAAATTGGCTCATTAAAAACACCTAAATCTAGACTCATAGAACGGCTATTGTCCTCCTTACATATATCTTCCGACATTTTAATTTTTTCAAAATAACTCGCTTAATTAATTTAGACATGCGTAAAATTAATTTTTAGTATGGAAAATCATATTATAGATTTATAATGTGATAAGTATTTAAAAGGATAGGGAATCATTATATTAAAATATTATTTTGCTAAGATTAAGGATGATATCAAAGCTTACAAAAAAAGTTAACAATCATGTTAAATAGCAAACGATAATTCATTTGATAGTTGATGATGTCACTATTGAACTTATTATACAGTTTTTTAATTTATTTTTTACAATATTAATATTTTTAATTCAATTAATATATCATATATTCCATAAAATGTTGATATTTTGTACTAATATTTTTAATAAAGTTATGAACGAAGTTGAATTTAAAAATACTATATAGTTCACTGCTGACAATGATATTACTTATATAAGAGATAGGAGATATTTTATACATGTATACATTCCTTCACTTTAAATTTCTTGTTAAAAAAACCATCACTCCATTTTGTTTATAAAATTGTTTTTGTTGTCTTGTTGTTGTATGGTGAGACCAATTAAAAGTAATATTTCAAAATTGTAAAAATTTGTAGGTGTAAATTAGGTGTTAGGATGGCAATAGATCATGTTGAGCCAAAGTCACCATGCCTTAACCTTAACCTGACTCTTTTAAAATGTGAAGTCAAGATCAAAATAATGTCATTTTGTTGAAATAATTAAGGCCGGTTTTGCCATTTTATCAAGTCAAAGTAACTTTTCAAGTTCGTTATTGATACGAAGTTTAGTAAACTTAGGCGTATTCTGTTAACTTCATGTCTAATACATCAAATTTGGTTGAGTGCGAGAGAAATTAAAATACATTTAAGTTCTTTAATTGAAAAAATAAAATAGATTAAAATACAAAAAGTCGAATGATCTAATGTTTGTCTGATATAATATGAAACATCAAGAAAGTATAATATTATCATTGCTAAGTTGATCATAACATTTTTATTAATAATTTAGTAATTTTTATTATTTATTTAAAATGTTAATGGAATAATTGATCCAATTTAACTTAATCACATTAATCTCTTAACGAAATGAGTTTCAGATAAGCCAATTTTATATGTAAAAATAAATTAAAAAAAATTTAGACGAGAAAGCGTTAACTTATCATTTCTCTTTTTGAGATTGAATGATTTAATGACGTTGACAATGAAACTTCATTAAACAACAATAACTTTTTACTAAATAAAAGTTAGGCTAATATGATTTAAGCGTACATATCATACCATAAAACTTTAGATTTTGCATTTTCTCATTTAACTTTTTTCATCGCTTGACTTTGATATATCCACTAAATGCTTAATTGTATATATATATAGAGAGAGAGAGAGAGAGAGATAAGCGACTTTTATTTCCATTTTATTGTGTTTGTGGCTACTAATTATTTCTATCACGATGCTGTTATTATTTGATGCTTTGTTGTTAAAAAATATAATATTTTAATTACTCTGTATCATTTTAGTTTTTAATTATATGAGAATTAAAAGTTCTTCTTATAAGTTATATGGGATATCTTACTCAAATGCATCTAATTTTGTAAGACTTTTTTCAATTTAATACTTAAACTTTTAAAAATTTTAATTGAGTAACTAACATTTTGAACTAAATTGTTAAAGTTTAAAAATATTAGTTGCTTAATTGAAAATTTTAAAAACTTGAACATTAAATTGAAAAGGATAAAAAAAAGTTGAGCAATTTAGAATTGATTATTCCTATATTAATTATAACCTTTGTTAAACACTTTACATGTATAATTATGAATAATTCACTTTCTTAATTATTGTTACTTTAATTAATAAAAATGAACATATAGTTACTACACTAGATTTATGAATTAAGGAAAAAAACTATATAATGTAATATATATTTTTATATTTAGTTATTTAAATTGTTATTAATGAGTAGATTCTTACAAAGATTCACAAAGGTTATATTTTCCAAAAGATAAATTTTATAATATAAATTAAATTTTAATTATATAAAATTAATAAACTATTTTATATTAAAATATTCAAAAGGTCTAATATTAAGCTACTGGTATGAGTTCCAACATAATATTTACAACTTTAAATGTTGTATTTGAATGAGTTTGAATTCTCTATCTAATATTACTTAGTCAAACCTTTTTTAATGCTCAAAACGACATAATTTTAAGCATTTTAGAGATTATTCAACATGTTCAATACTCAAAACGGTGCTGTTGAATGCCTAAAAGATAAATCTTTAAATACATACGCCAAAAAATTAAAGACTTGATAGTGACGAGTTGGATGCAGATGGTAAATACAAATTATCAATGTTGTAATCTGGTGTTTACTGTCGACAGAGTTGGAACCCTAATCAAATTGACCGAGCGAGGGAATAAATATCACCAAAAATTTCTCTCGCATTAAAGTGATGCACCGCTTCCAAAGTGAAGAAACACTAAATTGAAAAAGCAACGTCGAGGCGCATGGGCTGGATATGGATGTTCGGTTCCTCCATCTCTTGATCAGACAGCGAATCTTTTCCTAACCATAAAATCAATCATCCTTGAGCCTCTCGCACCCTTTCTAATCCTGAATTCTTGCAGCCTTTTTAGTAGTTACTCCTAGCTCTTCAGGTGTTGAGACACACAGATGACCAATCCCTAGAGTTGTGCAACAGCAGATTAAACTTGGGAAAATGAAGATAGCTGTGGAAGGGTGTATGCATGGAGACCTGGACAAAGTGTATCAAACTATTCAACACCTTGAAGAATCAGAGTCCATAAAAATCGACCTTCTCCTGTGTTGTGGTGACTTTCAGGTTATTTTTTTAAAAATTTTGCGCCTACTTCCCTTTTTTATTTTCTTCACGGGTGCTTCTTCTTAGTCTTTGTTTTGAAAGAGAATAACAAACGAACAACAAACAAATGCTGATCTTTTAGGCGGTGAGGAATGAGAAGGATATGGATAGTTTAAGCGTACCGCGCAAATATCGGGAGATGAAGTCGTTCTGGAAGTACTATTCCGGGCAGAAGATTGCTCCGGTTCCTACTCTTTTCATCGGCGGCAATCATGAAGCTTCCAATTATTTGTGGGAATTGTCAGTCTCTGTTACCACATTTCTATTTTCCTTTCTTATGATTGGTTGGTTGCATTTTTTGTTCAGTTACGATATAGCCTCGAATTCATCACTGGAACAAAGAACAGTTTTTTATGGTGGCTTGGCTTACTAAGTTAGTACAACATTTGTGGTAGAAATCAGTGATTCTTATTGGTGACTGCATGACTTGCTAGATATTATGGAGGTTGGGCCGCCCCTAATATATACTTCTTGGGGTTTGCTGGGGTTGTGAAGTTTGGTAACCTTCGAATTGCGGGGCTTTCTGGTATTTATAATGCTCGAGACTATCATAAAGGTTTGTGTTCCTCGTTTTCTTGTACGAAGGTTTTGTTTTCAGACGGATGAAAGATGGCGTTGTACTCTTAATTGAAATATTTTGGACTTCCCAATTCAGCAAACACGAAACCTTAGTAGTGACCTTTGCTTATTCTATTTTCATGGGCAGGACACTATGAGAGGCCACCTTATGACGAAAGAAGCATAAGGTCTGTTTATCATGTCCGTGAGTATGATGTCCACAAACTTATGCAAGTTGAGGAACCAATAGATATTTTTCTTTCACATGACTGGCCTCTTGGTATCACTGACTATGGGAATTATGAGCAACTTCGATATAAGCGTCATTTTGAGCAAGAGGTAATTATCAATTGTTAATATGATGTTTTGATTGCTACCACCTTGTAAGAGTCTTCTAATTGCTTAAATTGATTACAGTCCCTTATTTCAGTTGACAATGTTTCCAGATTAAGGAAGGAACTCTAGGAAGCAGAGCTGCTGCTCAATTGCTGGAAAAATTAATGCCTCCTTACTGGTTTTCGGCCCACCTGCACTGCAAGTTTGCTGCTGTTGTTAAACATGGAAAAGATGGCCCACTTACAAAATTTCTTGCACTTGATAAGTGCCTCCCTGGGCGCAAATTTTTACAGGTATTTTTTGTAGCATTGTAATTAACTGATTATTATCCTTAATATCTGTCTTTGCTGTAGTTGTAATTATAAGTTGGCTTACTATTTTGTCTTGCAATGAGCTGCCAGATTGTTGAAATTGAATCAGAACCTGGACCTTATGAGATTCAATACGATGAAGAATGGCTGGCAATAACACGGAAGTTCAATTCTATATTTCCATTGACGTTTAAAAATGCAAATTTCGGGTGTGTATGTATTTGAAACTCCTTTGGATGAGAATTAGCAGAACTACATCTTTCTCCCCTTCCTCTATATGGTACTTGATGACTCTTTATTCAAATCCTAGGAATACACAACTTGATATCCATGATTGTCGTCAGTGGGTCAGGAGCCAACTACAAGTTAGAGGGGCCAAACCCTTTGAATTTGCACAAACTGTTCCATATTTCAATCCAACTAAGTCAGATTCAAGCAGTTCATTTGCTGGTAATATTATTGAAATTCTCTAATATTTCTCTTTTCATGGTTGTAACATGTTAGAATAATATATAATCCATTATTGGGTTTCATCTGTTAGCTTAAGCTTTAAGGTTGAATGGTACTTGACATGGTTTTAAAGTTGTATGTGACCAAGAGTTCTTGAGTTCAACTTGTGTTGAACTTGATTTTGATGAACTTGTGATTTCTTGTGTTTGTTCACACTTTGTGTGAGAAGTGTAAGCTGACATGTTAGAATAGTATATGATCCACTCTTGGGCATCAAACAATGGCCTAGGCTTTTTTGGATTTAATGGGTCAATACAAAATAGTATCACCCAGACTTAGTTGTTAGAACTTCAGGTACTATTAATGGTCACATTGCCATGCTTTGGGATACTGAAGTTCTGATGGTGAAGACTGTTATGAAGATGAAAAAACTAGAACTATTCTGTTTGAGTTTAGAATTTGGAACCAAGTTATTTAAATTTTCCATTTTACTATTGCCAAGATGTATGTGTACAAACATAAGGCATGAATATCCTTAAGATATGGTTATTACATGAAATTACAATTAAAATAACAGATATTTGCGTACCTTGATTTCAACTTCTTTTAGCTAGTAATTTTCTTACTATATTAACACTAGACTGGTCATGGTAGTTGACCAGCTTCATCAGCTCTCATTCTGATAAAGAAGATCATAAAGTTGTTTTATTGAGATGTAATAAGTGCCTCAATCTCAATTATTTCCGTATCCAAAATAATGTGTTGATTTTCTGTTTGTTTATAATCTAATTAAAGGCTGACTTCATTGTTCTTGGTTTCTTGTTTTCTATTTCCTGTAGAATGCCCTCGGAATCCTCAAACACAGTCCTTGTTACAGCTTTTGGGACTTCCATATCTTCTTGATAGTGAATCTGGATCAAGTGAAATAGCCTCTATGTCTGCTCAGTCATTTCAAAGCGGTAAATAGGGAATACTTTGTTGCGTGTCCATGGTATTCAAAATATAGTAACCCTGACTTCCATGCTTGGATCATTCAAACTTGCTTTTTTCTGGAAACATGCATGTGTTGTATTACTTTTGGACGGTTGATATATATTGATGATGTTCTGAAACTTTCATTTACCATGTCAAATCTGGAAAAGTCCTGAAATTTATGAGACTCTTTAAGTGCTTATCATCATACCCAGGATTGCCAGCAATATTTGTCTAAAATATAAATAATCTTTTTCTTCCTTCTCCAAGTTCCCCTTCCCTTGCTAGCTAGAAATGCCAAGTGACCTACCTTACTGATTTAAGACAGTGCTTGATCAAAGTCTTTCCGTGTAAATGAGACTTAACTGGAACTTTTTCTAGAAACCTGTTTTGTCTTGCCTCTAGCCGGATCACAAAGCACTCCAAAAACAATGAATTGTAAGTAGCAAGATGTTAGGTGATGAAAAGAAATTATGAAAGCCATAGAAAGGGTCAATTTCAGAAACAGAATCCAGTTCTTTTGGGCCCAACTACCCTTTAAATTCTTTACAGAAACTGAAAATTTTACACTTGTAATATGATATTAAATCTGGAATATTCAGACATAATCAGATGTTTGGGTGAGGTTTTGGGACCTGCTTGAAAATGTGCCATTCCTTAAGAATCTAGTTGCACCCTGATTGTGGGACTTTGTCACTTTGGGTCGCTCATTTGTTTCTTGGTTGATAGTTGGATTGATGTGGCTCATAGTCTAGCATTTTTGAGCTAAGACTGTTAAGTTGGATTATGTCTCCAGCATTTAAAGTTGAATTATCAGCACTGCTGTAATTTATACTCGAAATATGCTGTGGGGAGATTATGCATTAATAGAAGAATGAAAGATTATACATTCGTAGAAGAATGAAAGATTATACATTCGTAGAAGAATGATAACTACTGGAAGCCTAGTTTGTGATTTTAATGAATGAATAGGTGCAGTCTTATATTGAATAGGTGCAGGAAACTTGCTGGCCCTTTTATATTGAATTGATGAACCTAAGCTGTTGGTTTCAAGTGCATTGACTTGCATGCCTATATTTTCCATATTCAGTGCATTTCGATTGTTGTAGATGTTGTAAAATATTTCCTTTACCTTGTAGGTTCTACCATTCATCATAATGAAGAAATCCCCATTGATGATGTGGATGAACTAGAAGAACTTGTGGAAGATCAGGATACGGAAACTGGAAATTATTAATTCAGAAATGAGCATGGTGAATAATTTTATACCGCCTTTGCCTATTTTCTGATATCATGAATGAATCTTACTATTGATGAATAGAACTCCTCTTAGTGCAGAGCCTGATGATCAGTCATGTCTTACTTCGATGTTTTCCTTACAGATTTTAGATCGTTGCCATAGTGTGTAATGAAATTACCTTCCGAGCTTTGTTGGAATCCCTTTTACAATGTCATTCATCACTGTTCATGGTGGCTTCGAGTTCAGCATGAAATAAGGTGCTTTACAGTTTTCCGTTGTTTTGCATAGTTAGAATCTACTCGGACCTCTCAAATTGACCATTTGATTTTGAACTGTTGCCTTGAAAGTTGGTCACTTGAGCGCCAGAGGGGATATTACCAAGTTCTTCTAAACTCTTAATTATGCATGCCTAGTTCAGTGTGAGTACAGTCAGGACAGAATGATAAGTCAGCAGTTGTTCAGTGTACTCCTCAATGGTATGAGGGGCAGCCCTGGGGATTCCACACAAAAATGGAGATTGTTCACTTACATGCACCCAACGCAGTCAAGCCATGGTAAACGAATCGGCCCATGATGAGAAGCCAGTTAGTTAGGTTTCCTGGATATCTTTAAGCATCAAGTGTTGAAATTATTTGATGGGTCCATGAACAAAACATGGTGCTTGGTGAAGGGATAGAGGTTACGTCTTTTTGATTTTGAAGTCCGAATGCTTCATATGTTATTAAATTCAGGGTTTTGTCTAACTTTGAAAGGAAGGTTAGGTTCGCTGTCAGGTTCTTCAAAGTAGTCTCTTCCTAATTAAATCATGAACTTAACTGATGCCGGGTGATAGATTGTTAACTAGTTATTGACAACAAGAGTGTTGACATATTACTATCAAGAGAATAGACTTGATGCTTCTTTGATGTCATTAAATTGCCATAACATCACATAACTCGTTGTAGCCAATTATACCCTTTCAGAATCAATCAAGATATAAGAAAGATCAGTTTAAAACTAAAAACCAGCCAATTCTGTCAGATGGAGGGAAAACAGGCAAGACATGAATTGAGGATGTCCTGCCAGGATGTAGTACTTTTGGTCTCCATGCTCTACCAATATAATAAATCTTCTAGTCAGGCCGCAGTTTCTGTATACAGATGATGTTGGTTATCAAACAGCAAAGTAGTGTTGTGATCTTTCTACTCTCTCATTTCAGACTCTTCTTCTCCTAATCCTTTCTCTCAAATTTCTTGTTTCTCGTTGATCCACCCATTACATTTACCAGTTCCAGAGTGATAACCATCTTTTGTAGGTAGTTTACCATCACCAAAACAGAATCCGGGGTTTGTTCAAGCAGATTTTCAGTTTCATGAATTCTATTTAAGATCTACCTATTAAGTTCGTTTCGAGGATTAAAATTAAGGAGGCTAGAAGACATGCCATGTTCTAGCTTTCTAGCTTTCGTTTCAGCAACGGCACAACATTGGCTGCGACGTGTGTTTCAAGTAAAACTACCTAAGTCCACAAAATAGGCTGCGCACTCCTACTTGTGGTCTACTAAAATTGACAAGATAGGGATGAGATCCTCAATACCAGGAACTGGCTACATAACATGCCAAAAATATGAATGAATTTTTCAAACACCACTTGATTGAATAAACCAAATAAACCAACTATTCTCTCGTCAATGAAGCTTGGATGGGATGGGATGGGAACAAGATTGAATAAACGCCAAGCCTCAGCAACCTGTAGCAATTAACCGGATGCTCCTATTTTTTTCTCCACTAATCAGGACCAAACTTCACGATCTGTTCGTCTTATACATGCAGTAGTGACCTATCATTTTCCAACATACACGTCTATTTACCCTTTTAAGAGTCTCCAAAAGCATGAGATCATTCTGACCGGGGTTAATCGATTGATTCCTCATATTCCAAAAGCTTACTAGAATATTAATATTAGATCTCTCAAATCTTTGCTCAAAGCAACCCAATCTCGTTCAGACCACTTCCTGAAGCTTCTCTTAAGATCATGCGTGTCGCTCTTATGCCACCGAGTTTAGTATGGTTAAAATCCTTCTGTTGGTGTTCTTGGCTCTGAATTTGATCTTCAAATCCCCCACAATATGTTCATATTATTTGACCATGAGTGATTTCATACTAATTCATCTATATATAAAGGATAATTAATTTAACTGAATTTTTAAATATTTATTAAATTCATTAATGTTAATTTGAAGATAATAAATTTTAATATATGTATCTACATGTATTACATGTGAAAGTAAATCTTATATATCAAACTATTCTTAATTCTTGATATTGTACTATTTAAAATGTGCATGTATAATATATTATAGAAAAAGAAATTATTATTTATCTTAAGCTAACATATATTATAAAAATTAAATTATAATATAAAAATATTTTAAGTATATATTACAAGGAAGTTATCATCTTATTAAAAAATGTACTTACAATAAGCTTATTCTAATTATTTATATATATAATGTGAGAAAAAGTGAATATGTCCTTTGATATGCTTAATTGTGATTTTATAATGAAAGAACCAATCTTTCCACCGAAATAATTAGTTTTATGGAAAAAGCCTTTTTTAGGATCTAGTATCCTTGGGAAAGATGTATTGTTCATTTTCTACGGTAAACATATAAGGGCCTAGGTAGAAGTTAAACTTTTTAATATCTTTTTTACCCCCAAGTATGTTAACCGAGATACAAGCCCTTCATTTCTCAATGGGTGTCAACTCTCAAGGCCTACCTCTTAAGGATTCAAGCAGACCAATTTTTCCTGTATAACTTAAAACTCAAACAAGATCATGAGTTTAATACTTTTTGATACATAAAATCCTTACACAAAGGTAAATGCAGAGCCTACCCATAACTTTGTGTGGTAGAAGTAAACATATCGAAGATTCAAGTTTTCAGGGAGAGTGAGAGAGTTTTAGAGAGAAGCTACAAAAAAAACACAATTTTTATTTAATGGAACCATTTTTTTTAGTACGATGGAAGAGGACCTATATTTTTATAGGCAAAGGAGATCACAAAAGACAAACGGCTCTGGATAAGAATAATGTCACATTACACACTAAACTAAGAACAAAGTCACATCATGACATAAGAGAAAAATAACTTTTTAAAATATATGACATTAAAACATAAATCCAAACAATTTTTAATCAAAATTTTAGTCAACTTCATTTTATGCTTTCAGACTTAGAGAACATTTGGTTTTCATATGAAGAATGGATCATAAAGATTGGAACTTTTGGTAAAGGCTTCTTGTTAGAAAATCGAGGCGAGATCTAATTTCGTGCATAGTGAAATAGTTATGAAATTTTTTTTATATAATTTCTTGAAAGCAAATATTGCTTAAATTCTATAAAAATAATTAACACAAAATATAACAAAGTATGAATCTTAATTCTTATCTTATTGTGAAGCTTGATCATTTCCTTGTTATTTCCCTCGAACCATTTTTGAAATTAGTTTATCTCCACCGCTGCAGTTGTACAAATATCTGGTCTTTAGTAGTATCTACAAAAAGAGTTGAGAGAACCTTACAATTGTTATAGAGATGGTTAAGCAATAAGTACTAACTCCCTTAAAACCTAGGCTTATTTATAATAATGTTTAGACACATTAGTAATCCAATTGAAATTAAATTCGAATTTCAATTAAATTTTATTAAAATTATAATTAATTTTAATTAAATACTAACTTGATCAAAATAAAGTTCAATAGTTCATATTAGTCCTTATTCATTAAATATCTTATATTTAATCATAAAAGTACTCATACTTTACAATCAAATTCAACTTTATTGAAACACATTTTCTCTCTTCAATATGTTTTTTATGTGTTACCCATTTTATTCTCAAACATATTAGCAATGGATATAAGTTATAATCCTAAATCATATTTATGAATAGATAAATTACACTCCTTTCGTTTATGTTTAATTTTCTAATTAAATAATTTATACTCACATATCAAAATTGACGTCTAGCAACTTATCATGACTCCTCAAATATTTAAAAATCTCAAAGTGGTCTTGGCTAATTTTTTTGTGCATGATTTTTTTTGTGTAATTCAATCCTTTCATCATACAATGTTCCAATTAGACATAAAGTATGAAAATAATGTCTCCTTTACTTGAATCCAATCTTTTTTTTTTGAAAAATTAAATAATTATATATAATAAGATAAGTGGAGTACAGACAAGGGGACTTCTTCCCCAAACCA
>JAOQMM010000008.1:4455224-4476875 GCA_027563515.1 Erythroxylum platyclados | reverse complement strand
TTTCATAAAGGATGGATTATATAAGGGAGACTAACCAAGTCAAGAATAAATCGAATTCAAAGTCAATGTTTATCAGGCAGATTGAATGAACCACCACATCATGTAGCCTCCTGTGCTTGCTACCGATCCTTCTCGTGGACTTTCCCTTAGTATCACTGTTGTTATTATTATTAGCTTTTGCTTTTGCTTTTCTTTCTAGAGCAAGAAGTCTTGCTCTTTCTTCTAAATCAGATATTCTTGCACTCCTTCTTAGGCCAGTGCTTGTTGTAATTGTTCCTTCCTGTCTTTCCATTTCTCCCTCTTTAACTTTTTTTTTTCAAATAGTAATAAATGGTACCCTACACCAAATAAATTGCCATAAAATGAAAAGTATATATAAATTTCATTTATTCAATTCAATTGCATGTTACCATGTAATTACGATTTTTAATTTAAAATTAATTTTTTCTAATTTCATTTTTAATACAATTATCTCACTTCTAACAATTGAAATGCATTTTTTTCCCCTTATTTGAAGCTCACAACAAGTTTAAGTTTCGCTTTGAAAGCACTGTTTATCTGATATATCTTGAAATAATTCTAATCTTAAACGGAAAAAATGACAAGCATAGAACGATACAAGAAACAACATGTTTCAGACCACTTCATTAATGGCAGTCTTAACACTTTCTATTCGTTGCATGTGCTTCTTACTATGTATTGTCCAATTAAGAAATTAAATGTGAATGAAGGATTAGACTACAAACAATGGTGAGGTTATGCTATATTTTATAGGTAGTTGACAACTAAAATAAGTAAAAATGAGTTTTGTATATCTTTTAGAGAAACATTGGTTTCCATATGTCTACACTTGCTTTGGTTTTCTAAGTAAAATTTGGTAATAATTAACGAGTATCCATTTGCTTGTTATAATTTGCAATAAAAGTTATTATCAATATTTTAAAAACTGAACCACTTGAACCTATTTAATAGTAAAAATATTGATACAATTAATTATTCAGTTTTGATTTTTAATTTTTTAGTTTAATTAAATATAAAAAATTTTATTGTTAAAAATCAACCAGTTTATTAATTAATCAACCTGTTTTAATAAACTAATCATTTTTTATAAATCAAAATAAATCGATTAATTTTTATTTAACAATCTCATTTTTTAATTAAAATTTAAATTTTTGATAAATAAAGAAAGTCATTTTTAATTATTTTTAAAATTTATTTAATTTTAATTAATTTTATATCAATTTAATACCGATTGAACTTTTTAACCTTTAAATTTTTAATTATTAGTTAATAATACGGATAAGAACATATGGAAATGGTCAAAAGATTTTGTTACTTTTTCAAAAAACAAAAAAAGAGCGCTAGAATTTCAGTTATAAGTTGTAACCGTCGAACCTGCAGCGTCCATTATTACTCCTCAGTCACTTCAAATGTCCGTTACTTCTCCACAGTCCAAATTATTAATAGTAACAAATGCCAAATTATTAATAGTAACAAATGAAAAGAGAAAAAAAAAAGATAAAATCCAATTAACTTTATTAACTAGTAAAAATATAATTGAAAAAAAAACCTATTTTGCGCAAAGTAATCACACTTTGTCCTTTTTCACTCAAAATACCAATAGTTAGAAATTATTAAGGGAAAAATATTTTGAGCTAACTCATTTAAAATTAGTAATTTTAAAAGATAAAACTAAAAAATAAATTTTTATATTAATTTTCTCTTTTTCTTAACCGTTTCAAATTCTCTCTTAATCATTTCAAATGTACTCGTTTTTGCAGATAAACCTTTTTTAGTGTCAAAATATCTCTTAACCTTTTAATAGTTACAGCTCAACTATCAATAGATCAACTCAACAGACTTCTGTAGCTGCAAAAAGAAATTAAAACCTACCAACCACAACAAGAAAGACAATCATACAAACTCATCAAAACATGGATTTAATGAAAGAGAGAAAGCATACCAACACATAAATACATAGATCTAGTCAAACTAAAGAGAATAAAAGATCAAATAAGAGGTAAAACAATGAACTCCAAGAAAAAGTGGGTCCACAACTGCATGCATTAATCACCATCCCTGCAAAAGAGTTAGATCTGTATTCTAACCTGCTGAATAACTTTGACAGATAACTAAGGACTACTGTGAATCTACAACTATTAGAATGATTAGATCAAAGAGTTAAGAAGAAACTTCAAGCAAACTGTTGAAAGTATCACTAAAACTAACACAAACCATGCATCAAGTAGAATATAAGGTACAATAGAGTAACTTACCAAATCAGCTCTCTTACCAACAAGGAAAGGGAGTAGTTAACAGGCTTCAAAGATAGGAAAGCTCCTAATACAGGGAAAACTATCTAATGCTTCTTCCTCAGAGCACCTTGATTCCAATATTGACCATTGAAAGGATACTTCACACTGTCCAAACACTAAGACACCACTCATTTTATACACAAATTATGAACCCCTTGTCGGTGAGACGTTAGCACTACGTGGAACGCTCAAATTGCCAAATGTACGGTGATTGAATCTTGAAAATTGTCTTTTCCATTTCAAATGAATCTATCGACTTAATTAGCAAAATAACGCCATTATACATAAGGACAAATCTAACAAGGCAAGCTTTAAAACATATTCTAAAAACCATAGCATTCATTAACTAGTCTAACCTACTCATACCTGACAACACGAAATCCTCGTGCATTGAGGTAGACTTTAAAAACAGTATTCATAGTTGATGCAGAGAATTAGTAAAATTTATATCGTAAAAAAAGTGAAATAAGCTTATAATGCTTGCATAAGAAAATGATATATAAGTTCTATCTTTCCCAATGTAATGTGTACATGGTGTTACACGGTTGAAGCATTATCCTTCAAGTATGCTTGCAAAGATGCAATAGTGCACAAAAGAAACTATCAACAAGCAAAAAATAACCAAATATAACTTGACAGCATTCGTGGATAGAAATTTTGCATACATTTTGGGAATGGTAACAACAGAATAATCAAAATACAAAACTGAAAATTCTTTATTGGCAACTCAATCTCAAGTAGGTAGCCAATTAAGGTCTACCTACAGTATGTACATGGCCGAGTCTATGATTGACCAATTTGTATATGTATCTCGCCACAGGTCAGCTGTAGACAGCTTTGTACATATATGGTATTCCTTTGAGACCTGACTAATTTAAATCCTAACACCAAACCCCTAAGACTCATCAACCAATCTTAGCATAGAAAGGTTTCATTCTATCTGCTCACTAGATAACACAGAACTAACTTGACACTTCCCGGTGTAATGCACAAAGGAAAGGTAAAAAAAGATATTGAATGGGAAGGCAGTATCATTCATGCCTCTAATTTAATGGCTGAATCATTTGTATCGACAGCACTGTTTTGTTGAGTCCAAAGTTGAGCATATCTTCCCGCCTTGGTCAATAGAATTTCATGTGGTCCTTGTTCAACCACCTTCCCATTTTCTAGAACAATTATCTGCAAATTACATTGAAAGATAGAAGCAAGACTAAATGCACTGGACGACTAGGGATTGAACAATATCAGAATACATCACAAGGTGCTCAAGACAATCTGAAAATATCCAGAACTCTAATCACTATTGGATCATATTTAACATCACCAGTTTCGCTGGAACATTCAAATAGAGAATTTTTTAAGATAAAGAGGAAATGCATCCAGTTTGTAAAACAAACTGCCATAACAACATCACATATTACGCCATATCACATGAAATGCAACTTTGTGTCACCAAGTGCGACATAGCTAGAAAAAGGGTGGTATTTTCATGCCCTAATGATATAGTTAGAATGTTGTTTACAGTGACTAAGAAGAAGTGGAGAGACGTGGTTCAATGGTGCTGTATGAGAGACATTGCTTCTAAAAAGTGTATGATTGTATATATTTTCATCAGCATAAACATATGCATGTGCATATATGCATATTTCAGACAGGCAGCAACAAAATCCTAAAGTAGCAGTGAAGGTGTTTCAGAACCTCAGCAGAAAGACATCATTTTTTCTTCAAAGAGCGTACCTCATCACACTGCATTGCTGTTGTAAGCCTATGAGCTACAAAAATTGAAGTTCGATTATTGGCTAGTGACTTCAGTGCACTTAATATCTCTGCTTCTGTTGTACTATCAAGTGCACTTGTAGCCTCATCACAAAGCCTATAGGAACAGACACCAAGTTAAGGGAGAAAATGACAATCAACCTACGAAACATCATTAACGTCAAGCACTCCAACTGTAACATGTTGCCAATATATATATTCAATCCAAAATCATGCGTTGATATTCAAATGCAACTGATGTCTTGTTAGATGGTAAATATGTATCTTCTTATTTGACAACTAGTAGAATAATGCAATTAATGCCAGTACCAATGTGAGTCTGAACCAACTCCTTTAATATGGAGTTTTAGAAGCTATTCCAACTAGGAAATACTGAGGAAATGAATTAAAGAGTTTGGAGGTTCAGCCAAAAACAAGATGGAATCCATACATTTGAAGCTAGTATATGAAATAAGCCATGATCAGATTACTCTTCATTTGGTAAACAGCTTATATCTGCTGCCTACTGAAATGATATTGTGGAGACTTTTTCTTAATTACGGTAACTCCTTTTCTCACAAACAAACTATGATTGTTGCATACTAATGGTACAAAGCCAAGGGGAAAAAAGTCAGTTCGATTGCCAATATTTGACCAATAGCATTCACTAAGCTATGTAAAAAGATGGCCAACACAAAAAGTGGATGTATTTATAAGCTGAATCAAATAGATAAGCGAAGTCATTACAGTATAGCAGGTGCTTTCAAGAATGCACGAGCCAATGCCACCCGCTGCTTCTCACCACCACTTAACTGAATGGAAAAGTTGATGGTTAAATTTTTTTACATTTTACTGACTAAAAGCAGTTCAGAAGAATTAATTTATCAAGTATATCATCTCTATTCAAATATTTCATAGAACAGCTAAATCTACAAGATATCAAGAAAATTAAATAACCTGCTCTGTAAAGTTCTTAACCATTAAATTTCAATTTCTAAATTCTGGAGGCATTTTAGTGATCTTTCTACTGATTGAAGAGAATGAGCTGCATGCCTCCATAATATAAATAGGCCATAGAACTCTCTATTATGGAGGATTTGGCATACAACATAAGTGTGCTGTGTAGCCCATATCATGGATAGACTAATCAGACCAAAAGGTAAATGATTGTCTAGACCATATCTCTGAAACAATCCAAATGGATCAGAAATAATCCACTTTTCAAAATTTTTAATCAAGAATAATAAGCCTCTCACCTTGAGCCCGCGTTCCCCTACCACAGTAGAATATTTTTCGGGGAAGTTCATGATAGTGTCATGAATTGCTGCACGTTGAGCTGCATCATATACCTGAGAGGAAAAAAACAATTGAGGCTAAAATTCTACAAACATTACGTTTGGAAACTTATCAACTGCATGAAATGGAAGAGATGCACTTCTTCTTCAGTAGCTGAAAGGCGGCCATAGTGAATGTTGTGAAATATTGTATCGTTGAAAAGTACCTGCAGATTGAACAACTATTTGTTAGCCCACGACATTTAAAAGTTGGGAGATCTGTTCTGGAACGATTTGTTATTTATGTAATCATATGTAAAAAGAAAAAACAACTTGAATCACTCCTCTGAGCTTACTGTATCTTGGGGAACAACACCAACTGATCTACGTAAACTGTGCAAAGTGACATCTCGAATGTCTTGACCATCAATTCTTATCTGTCAAGTATACCAACTTTCACTCTTCAGCATATTGAATATGCAAACAAAGTTCATATAAATGGGTGAAAATAACCATCGGTTACTGCCTCCATGTACTTGAACTGTAACATTACATCTCGGGCTAGTTTATCCGATAGTAGAAGAGTTAACAAGAAGGAATATTTATGAAAACAACAAAGACTAAGAAAAAACTTTGTATTCAATTCCTATGCCAAGGATCAAAAGGGTAAAGAGAAGGTAAATAAACTTGAAACATGTGGTACTAGGGTTCAGTTCTTACAATTCCACAATCGGCGTCAAAAAATCTGAAGAGCAATCTAAGAATGGTCGACTTGCCTGCAAGTACAATCCAATTAAGGAAAATTAATAGTGACCAGTACCGATGTTTGTCACATTCCGTGGTTAACTGCAAAAGCGTTGCTTTAGTATCAGCACATCACTGAATTTCAGTTTGTTAAGTAAACACAACATTGAAGATGTTGCTAAGGTGCAATATTAGGCAGCCTCAACCCCAGCCAAAGGTTTGGGGCTGGACTCTTTACCCGGGTGGGATTCTTTGAGAGTACTTAGTGTAGTTAACTCAGTGGCTCCACTTGTACAAAAAAGAGAGCAAGCAAACGATAGTTGCCCATAATGATCTGCAGATGAAAACTTACATATGGAAATGATACTTGCATTGCTTGCTTATTTACAGGGTGCGTGTCACTCATCAAACATGAATCAACATTCAGTTATCTGATGTCAAATGATAAAATAGCTGATGCATAGACTTAAATTTTGAATATATGAGATCACAGAAACCAACCATGTTAGCACTCTTTCCATGGTCACACAACATTTCACAAATAGGACCAGCCCCTTCCCAACACCAAAATCATAACCACCAAAATTGAAAGAAGAAAAAACACAATAAACTATTCATAGGGAGAAACACAGGAATAACATAAACCTTACCGCTGCCACTAGTTCCAACAATAGCAACACTTTTTCCTGCCGGAACAACGAAGGATATGCCATCAAGAATCTTTCTTTCCGTCAGGTAACTGTTACAAGTTTGACAAGCATAAAACACAATTAACACGCAATGGCTTCCCAAACAGTAGAAGTACTCGAATATTCCTAAAGAAACATACACAAAAAAGTGGAAAAAATAAAAGAATGCAAAAATCCAGTTACTAAATATTGACACATCAAACCAACTCCACACTTTCCACTTAAAAGGAAGCACACGATACCCATACACAGAAGCCCAGACAGGTACCAAGAAGTGTTTTTACCTGTTTTTGTATGTTTTCTTGGATGCTATTATGGTGTTTGGAAAATTGTGAATAAGAACCGCAGCACAGCAATGAGGGGTGGCCATTTAAGAAGATTCAATGTTTGTGCTCTAAGAGGTGTTGTAAGAAAGTACAAGTTGTACTAATTTAGGGGCACATGTTTATTGTAGTTTTGACTGATCAAAGACCTATAATAAGCACAAACATCTAGCTAAATCAACACAACTACAGAAAAATATGTTATATTTTAACCTTGAATAACAGTAAGTCCCATTATAAGTATCACATATACACAGGTGAATGAATAAGCATGCACTTACTGTTATTCAAGGTTAAAATATAACATATTTCACAGTTGGGCCTTAGTAGTTGTGTTGATTTAGATAGATGTAGAGAGGGAGAGAGAGAGAGAGAGTTTCACCAGCATGGTTACAAATAAAACAATTAAATTCCCAAGATTCGAGTACAATAACAAGCACAGTATGCAAGTATTTTTAACTTATTCTCTGCTACTTAACTGAACCTTTATGAGTCTAGGTAAGAACAAACACAAGTTTACCCAGGCAGAGCGATACTGAGTTGATAGTTCATTAGTGTTATTATATATCACCTCTGATGTAGAGTGGACAGAAGACTACCCTATCCAATATTTCAATTTGTTTTTCTTAATCTAGCCCTAAATTCAAAGTTCCAGTAGCTCATATTTTCAATTTATACACAGTCTGTATAATCTTCTATTCATCCCCTAATTGTAATTCAACTAGCTTAAACAATAGAATCCAGCCATGCACGTGATTTGTCGGACTAACAGACTACCAAGAAATCAGAGTGGAAGAGGAAAACCAATATACCTGAAATGCACATTGTCAAAGCAAACACTGCCCCCATTTAAATGTAAAGCTTTTGCATCAGCTTTATCTCTAATCTCAGCCCTTTCCTACAAGATGTATCAAATAACTAAAAATCATGCAATGCATAAAAAGAAAATTTACGCTAAAAGAAACTTCCAATATGCAGATTTAAAAACAGGCACGAAGCTAAAAGGTGACAATCTTGATTCAATTTTTTCCCTTCAAAAGTAAATTACAGAAAGATTTGCTAGGCAGCATGAAAATAGTGAACAGAACCACAAAGAGAGAGAAAATAATGGCCATTTATTCAACTGCAACAAACCATATGGCGTTCTCAAATACCTCAAGTAATTGAAACATGGACTTCATGTCAACAAGACTCTGCACAGTCTCACGATAAACACTGCCAAGGAAATTGAGTGGGAGAGATAGCTGGAATAGAAGCCCATTTACCATTACCTGCATTTTCAAATGTTATATATAATTTTTCTGACCATTGGCACTACAACAAAAAATTCAAGTTTGCTAATTAAGTAACTATTTAAACAAGTTTACCAGATCACCAACTGTCATGTGACCATTCATAATCCCGTGGGAACATAGCACCATAGCAGTTGATAGAGCCATGCTAAATATGACATTTTGGCCAAAATTCAGAGAGGCAAGACTTCGTTGTGTTTTCAGGGCCGCATCCTCGTACTCTGACACATCATCATTGTGAAATAAAAAGATAGGAAGGAACTGAGTGTCTATTCATGAGACCCTAAATCCTCAAAGTACCAAAAGATCATGCACCATGTACATTCTATGAGTGTGTTGGATGTGACCGTTAATTGAATTTGTTGGCTATCACCCCAGACAATAACAAAGCACACAGAAAAAAAAATCAAAAGTAAGGACAATCTTCAAATTCTTGTCTTCAACAGTTTCCTGGGTTGGAAAACCCAAAGAGAAATGTGAGTTGTACCATCAAATCTACCATGATGAAGCAAAGTGCAAAATAGGAGGCTAGTCACCCCCACTAAGAGGGTGATCCAAATCCAATTTATCAATTTGCCCCATCAAATATTTGTTGTTATAAAGATGTCCCCTTATTGTGGGATAATATCTCTAGCACTCCCAAGATGAATTTAAGAAATAATTAGTAAAAAACTTTGATCTTCTAACAATCAAATAAAAGTTAGTTTGACAAGTGGTTCCAACTCATCCTAAAAGAAGACTATAAAATTGTGCTTAGTGATTGACGCCAACAAGATTAAGTTCAGTTTATGGAATTGGCTAATGAAAAATGGCTTTGTTGAATATCATGTAAATGCATTGGTATCATCAGAAATTATATGTCAATACTATTAGCATCTGTATGTTTATGGTTTGTCAATGAGTTAGTTCAACTCCTAATAGTTTTCAGATTGGACATAGGTTATTTTCAGTTTTTAACAGAAAATAAAACACACAAGTAAAAGCATAAAGCTCGACGTACTTACTCTTTAAGAACTCATCATACTTTTCGGCTTCAAAGCCTTCATTATTGAAATATTTGACAGTCTGGAAAAAGTTGGGGGGTTGAAGAGAGTGAGGTAATTGTAGTGAAAAGGACAGACAATACAAGGGTTTAACCATCCAATAATTAATGGACTGAAAGCATCACAAGCAGCATGTATCAAGTAATTGATAAGCAGAAAGCATCTGGAAAAATAAAGCACGATCTGACCTCATAATTGATGAGTGAATCAATTGCCCTTGTACTAGCATCATTATCAGCTTTATTCATGGCCTTGCGGAACTTTGTCCTCCACTGGGAATAGCAAGGAAAGGTTTGAAGAAAAAATGTTGCTCAGGAAAAGAATTACTGTTGATCTAAACATATATATATAAATATATACATATATATATATATGTGTGTATGTATGTATGTATATTCACATGTATACTCTGTGTTGCATGCAACAATATGTCTAAAAATAGCAGTGCAGATGAATAAACATCGACATCTGTAAAATAAGTTGGTTCCTGAATACAATTATTGATTGCAGGAACCTTACCCATTGGATAACTTATAAGAATTGGCTGAACATATAATTTATAAGAATTGGCTGAACATATAATTTATAAGAATTGGCTGAATATATAAGACCTGTGTCACAGACAATGTGAACATAACATATGCAGCAACTGAAAGAGAGGTGATCCATGCAAAAGGTGCTCCAAATTTGTATGCCAGTATGCCGGACACCATAGATATCTGAAAAAAGGCATTTACATAATTGACTTCAAGGTTATGAGAAGAACAACTACATTGATACAGCAGCATAACTTGAAAAGTTATGAGAAATTGATGGATCCAAGCACCAAGACTCGTAGGATTTATACTCAATTCCTCAAATTAAAAATACTGTGTAGCTGAAGCACGCAAAGGGCATAGTTATACCTCTAAAATGGTTGGTACAACATTGAACACCATAGAGGAGAGGATGAAATTTATGGCACGACTACCACGATCAATAGTTCTATTCAATGCACCAGTTTCTCGACTGGGAATATAATAAGAAAATGTAAGAAGGAAGAACATAAGTCGTTTTTGAAGCAGCTCAGTCGAAGGCACAATGGGTTATTATAGAAGCATACCTAAGATGGTATCGGAGGTCCAGGTCATGCAAATGTGAAAACACCTGCAGTTGCAATATTAAAACTAAATAAAAAAGAATGGAAATGGAACTGAGAAGAAAAAGGGAACAAGAAAAGCACAGCAGTACCTTTCTAGAAACGGATCGGATTGTTCGGAGCGCTACCTTTGAGAACACAGCAGTCCTCAATTCTGGAATAAGAACAAGAAACAACAACAACAACAACAACAACAACAATAATAAACAAATAGCAGGCAGCAAAAGAGATTGAGTAATAAGTGAAAAGGGCATAGTAATAGACCGTTGAAAGCAGAAGCAGTAGAGCGGGCAATGCCATAACCAATGAGAACTGAAGCAGGGGTAGCAAAGACAGCAATGAGAGTAGAATTGGCGGAGAGGAAGGCGGGTAGAGCAGCAGCATTGGAAGTGGCAGTAGTCAACCAATCAACAGCCAGTTTGAAGAGGAAAGGGACTTGTACATTCAAAACTTTAGCTCCTACAAGAAACCCCAGGGCAGTCAAGACTCTCAATTTGAACTCCGGATTATCTTTCATCCACAAGTAAGTGGCCAACGTGCGCAGTATTTTCATATCCGCTACTTGCTGATCGGATGATGATTTTGTGGCCTGCTTCGACGATTTTCCATCTGAATTGGAATTGGCGGGAGCCGAGGTGGAGAACAATAGGCGTCCATTTGAAGCTGCGCTCTGTTCAAATTTCAAATTAGCCAAACTAGACATATAGACAAATATGCAGGAAATCCAGAAGTAGAAGACGAACCGGTCGTTGATGGTTGAAAGAAGCAGAATCGGAAAGGTAAGCATTGACAAGACCAATACTTGTTAGCTTTCTGTGCGGTTGGAAGCTTGTGGAGTTCCAGAAATTAGGAGTGAATGAAGAGTATGACCTTCTGAGCAGCAACTGAAACTCAGTGCTCACAAAGTTGCTATAACTATGTTTACTCCTAGTAATAATAGGGGAAGCAAAATGAGAGGTGTAAATAGTAGGCTTCTTGCAGCAGTCAGTCCTGAGGATTGTGAGATTGCGAGCCCTAAGATACTTGGCGGCCGCCGGCGACATCTTACCGTCTAGTGATTAAAGTAGGACAAAATCGCCTGCAGTATTCTAAGAGCTCTTTTTGCCGCCACTCATCTTCTCCCTCTGAACCAACCGATTGGTTGATGGCTTCCGGGACACTTTCAATCTGTTACGAAAACAGCGAGGAATTGAAGTGCTCTTCTCTCCGTGTTCTTTCGATTATTTTACAATTAACCCATTGGCAGGGATTAATATGGTTCTGTGCGTGTAAATAAAACCTTTTTACTACCCTCTTAAATGTTTTTACTGTTAAGGAAAGCTCGTTTATGTTTGCTTGGCCTAAGGTTTGTCTAATTTCTGACCTGAAACAGAAACAGGATTGGTTTTTCTTTTGTTTTTTCTTGAGGTTGGTCAATTGGGACTTTCCTTCTTTATCTTGTTTCGTTTTGGTACAAAATGCTTGTTTCTCCGCCATACAAATAAAACCCAATTGGCATTTTGTGCCTACCTTTTGGCTCTTTTTCTTTCTTTTATGATGTTTCTATAATCTAGTCCATCTTTTTCTCTTCTTCTCTACAATTGATTTGAGTGAGAGAATGGCGACTACCTGCTTCCAACTGCATTATAATTGTAGTAGTAACTACGGAGGAACAGCAGGCGTAGTCAATTTTCAGGTGAAAAGGCAGCTGTCAGGCGGCAACACGAGACAACCAATGGTAGTCCATGAAACAAGAACATCATCGTCTGAGAAAAGAAAGAGGAGGGCAATCATGTGTTCTAGTGGGAGAGAAATATGGGACTTCATTGGAGGAGATTTGATCCTACCAGATTTGGGGCGTTGGCTGTCTGATGTTGAAGAGCACAAAGCACTTGCTATATACAGCCCACACGAGGGTGGGTACGAGGGACGTTATCTGACCAGACTCAAAAACCAGGGCTACTACTTCCTCGACCTCACTGCTCGTGGCCTTGGTGATCCGGAGACCACCCTCACCAAAGTTCATCCTGTTTGCCCTGTCTGTCTCTGTCTCTCTCCACTTTTTGCTCAATTTCTTCTATCACCATTCACTTGCATTGCTTACCACTGGCACTGAATCAATTCAGACATTTTATTTAACGAATATGATGCGTACCGCAGGCCCATGTTGGAAAGCAGCCCATCGCCAGGTGGTATTTTCCCCCAGAAGTCGACTATAGACTTGCAGCATTGCCTCCAAATGCCAAAGGACTTGTTGTCTGGATTATCGAAGCTAAGGTAAAGTTGCGATCTTTATTATATATGAACATAAAATGAACGAAATTTTCTGAATCATAGCTCCTCTACGTTGTAAATAATACAGGTTCTTTCAAAGGCTGAACTCCAGTTTCTTGCTTTGCTTCCTGCTCTCCGCCCTAAAGTCAGGGTCATCGCAGAATGTGGGAACTGGTAACATTTCCCAATTTCTATTGCATATTTCAATGTTGTACTATTGCTGAGTTACGGTCTCACACTTACACAATCATTCTGTGCCAGAATACTTACAATCGTGAACAAAATTTTATTTATCCAGGAGAAAGTTTGTATGGAAACCGCTCAAAGAGATTGCCGGACTAACTGCCGTGGAAGGAGCTTGAACAACTCCAATTTCAATACATCAAGCCCTCAGCTGCGGTTTTGCAGAAGAAGCTGATGAAGTGGTTGAAAGATTATACTTAATAGTAACACTGGTACAACTTACCTTGTGTCGTTAATGAATAATGGTGAACATGCAAATATGGTCTGTCAAGCAAAAGTTCCAAGTATTTACTATAAATTCTATTGAAAAATCACCATTCAGTTTCATAGGGCTTAGAATAGTTTGACCAAATGTCCTGCCAATTTACTTGCGCCTGCGAACAGTTTCGGTCTACGACTCTCAAGTGGCTTTCCAATAACAGCCCCAGATTGCTTTCCATTCACAATCCCAAAAAGACCAGACCACAAAGCTTTTAAAGATGAAAATTACAAAATCCCCATGCACTGTCCTAGATAAAAGAGATAAATGATTTGTTGCCAACCCATCACAAGCCACCAGTTGGGCATAATAACCGTGCATCTATGCTCATGAAGCCCAGGCATACACACACACACATAACAAGGAGAAAGAGATAGAGAGAGGGAGAGACGGAGAGAGAGAGAGGGAGAGACGGAGAGAGAGAGAGGGAGGACTATAATTAATTTACTTGAAAAGTACACAGCTGTAACAGTGAGAATAGTATACTGCTTTTCTTTTGTTGTTGGAGTTGTGCATTCTCGTCTAGATTAGGATTTCCTACCTATCCTTCCACTTGCGAAAATTTGAAGTCAGGGACTAAACTTTGCGTTTTCCACGTCTTCTGTTGTCTAAATCAAGTAACCTTGAGGACTGAGAAGCTGGTAATGGTGCTGAAATGCCAATGGATTCTGGAATATCAAGATTCACTGTCATTGACTGGTTTGCCATCGCACGCTTTATGTTAAGCTCGTGAAATTGCTGAATACCAAACCTTGCCTTCTCAATCTGCTCATTACACGCAAAACAGCTGTTAAGTCAAATCTAAATTTTGGATAAGGCATTATCCTTATCCCAATGCTAAAATGTGTGTGATAGAACCTCACCAGTTCAATGTGGTGAATTGATGAATGTGCATCAGCAAGTTTTTTCTGCAATTCATCCGACTTCTTTTTCCTGTAATCCTCGTTCTCCATTTCATTTCCAATCTCGCCGAGTCCTTGATACAAGGCTGGAGAAGCAACAACAGCAAAATCAAAACAGAGTGCCAATAATCCAAGGTAAACCATGAAGTGAAAAGCAACGCAAAATGCATCAAATGAACACATAATGATGACCAAAGAAGTGTAGTAGACTGCCTATGATGCCAACCATCAACCTATTGATAACAACAATATTACTTACTAAACAAAAAACAGACATCTGGCACCCACAATTTTGTGATTTGATAAGTTAAAAGTTAAAACTGAAGCTTCAGGAACTGCTAACCAATTACAAGCAGGAGAAAAGGTTCTTTTAATTGTATCTCTAAAATGTCAAGTTAGAAATTTCAAAATGTTGTCTTAAAATGTGAAAAATAGACCAAGCTTCAATTCCAGCTAAACGTAATCCAATCAGAATCCCTTTTTGCACAATATTTTTTTGTCTAGAACTTTTAAATCTTTGAAGGTAAACGATAGATAGACCTTGAAATTTTTATATAAAAGCTGCCTTCCTCAAACAAGTTAGTAAGAAAAATTAAATATCAGATGAAATCAATCTAAAAGTGGTCATAGGTCGCCATTCTATGGTATACAATATAGAAGATTCAACATGATGGTGCATTCAAGGTACGTATATGCTCATTCTACGTAACACACAGAAACACTGAGAACCTGTGTACTTGTAGGCTACATCACAATCAAGGTACGTATATGCTCATTCTACATAACACACAGAAACACTGAGAAGCTGTGTACTTGTAGGCTACATCACAAAACTTTTATCTCTTAAAAGCTAAATAAACTTATCAGTAAAAAAGCAGTTCAAGGAGGGAACTATACTTGTCAGAACAGATAGCACCCATATCTGAGTTGGGATATCATAAAGCTTTTTGGCCAAAGTCAGAGAAGACCTCAATATCTCTCTAGCTTGTACAGTATCATGCAAGGCAAGCGCCAAGTGCCCAAGGATGGTCAGATATTGTGAAATTAGTTGAAGATTGCCCATGCTATTATGTGCAATTTGTAAACCTTTGGCCAGTCGAGCCCTGCAGAAAATTTATTATTTTAGCACAAGCAAAGATAGGTAGAGAGGTCCCAGAAGAATTAAGGTACAGTGCCACAATGTTTGACAAAGCATTAGTAGACTGTAAATCTGAGCAAAAGCAAATAAACTGAACATAAAGGGGAAGAAAGACAACTCATATGAACTGAAAACAGAAACAGAGGGAGTAGTGGAGGAGCTATCCTGGATTAAAAATCCATTTGAACTTCAGAGAGCCTTTAACCATTTGTCCACTTATTCTGCTACTATTCTGTTTTATCGCTTTTTATCTACCAAATCAATTGACAATTCAGGCTTTAGGGCGTCATGTCCCAAGTGAATTTATTCATTTTATTTTTAATGGACCACACACATATAATTCGTTCCACAGAAAATGAAGCCAAACGAATGGCTAAAGTAGTCTACATGGGAGACTTGAGGGCTTAAAATTCAAATGCCAAACAAATTGAAACATAACCATATCATACACTTGTAGTAAGTGTGCGTAAATAGTAACTGCATGTGAATACTAGTAAATGTAACCGTACGTGAGATAAGCACATATGACCAGAAGGATTGGAAATACACAGGAATAGGTAAAGAACACAACCATAGGACATGGGAATGCATCAGGTTAGTTTACATCCATTTTGAACAGTTTTGAACAGAAGTCAACACATTCATGAAATTTGAGTTAGGATCACCTTGCTTCTTCATAATCATCCTGTCTCATCAACAAGAGACCATAAGCAAAAAGAACGCTTGCATGCTCTCGAACTCCAACAAAACTGTCCTTCATTCTATAAACTGGCCCAATCAAATCAAGAGCCTGCAAGGAGAGAATTTGATCATAACAAAACCGCAAACGTTGAAGAAGTTAACATGAATCTAAAACTAGGTTGCAATCATCAACAGAAGCAGTTATTTTAGTATTACTAAACCTGTGATGATGATTCAGCATCACCAATGCAGAAGTATGAAACAGCTGCATAAATTTGGCACATTGCTTGCATGGATTTGCTCTCTGTTAGCTGAACACATAGCACAAATAAGAAAATTACTGAACAAAAATGTTTATTAACCAGAATGAGCACTTATCCGCTAGCAGCACATAGATTGTACTGATTATTAATGTTGGCTAAATACAACACAAGTTTCAGCATGTCCTCTCCTAAGCACTACACATCAAACTTAGCATAACTCTCTGGATATGCAAAAGCTGTAGTAACCAAACAGTACAAACTAAAAGCATACCTTTGCCGCTTCAATGTAATGAAAAGCTGCTTCACTATAACAACCAACAGAATGAGCATATTGTCCCCTAAGCATCTGAATGATACTCTCACAGGCCTGTAAGATTGTTGGAAAGCGAACGAACCAATCTCTCATTTGCACCAATGCCTGATAATAACAAGCTCGTGATTAGCATTTTCATCCCATCACAATGAAGAATAATTGAAGTGCTTCATAGAAGATAAGAGACTTAACAATCTTGGTGCATAAGTGGTTGGACATTGTTATGGAATTTGAGAACTTTAAACAGTAAGAAACTTAAAAATGATTTTGGATGATAATCTAACTACAGGCATGTCTATATCCACTACTCAAACTTAAGCCCAACTCGAGGATTGTAAAAGCTGCCTTCTTACTTAATCAGTAAATCAGTTGCATCAGTGACTCTTTATCACAACAAGCAACCCAATATACAATGTTAATACAAAAAAGAAATTGCTATCTTTGACTTAACAATAACCATACCAACAAAAAATGAATCGCTACCTTTGATTTGACCATAACCATACCAATATTGCCAGGTCAAGTTAATTATTTAACCAGTATGAATTCCCAAGAGCAGAAATAATATCCAAATGAAAACATAGACAACCAGGAAATCCTGACAAAAAGAGTTCCTTTCCCTCAAACTCTGTGGGTCCTATCCCATGAAATTTCATCCTTGTATTAAGACCAAAGTTGAGGAAATGAATAATGTAAAATAAAAGCAATGAAGGTGAAGGACTGCATTCACCTCTTGTGCTTCAAGAAATTCAGACCGTGTAAGCTCCACAGCCACTTTGTTCTCAAGGAACTGCATCAATAACATTAAATACACGCCAGCCATCCAGATGGCAGAATGCTGCAAATCGACTTCTGTTTAATATGAAGTTACGGACAACAAGCATAAGCAACATAAACACTGAAATTTGAGTTATTGAACTTGGCATGAAGGGGAAAAAAGGGTAAAAGAAGAAGGAGAAACCAACCTCGAACACCATCTGTTATTCCAAGCTTCAAGAGCTCTCCTGCAAGAAATTAAGCATTATGATCCATCATTGAGATAATGCTCAGTTGGGAATATGTTAAACAATCTAAATCAAAATCCCCCTTGCTGGTCGCTACATGTATGAGAACTACACTTCAAAGACGCAACATAAATATTAGATCAAGGCACAGCCAAAGAACGGCTTCCTGAGGGCAACTACAAACAAGAAAACGATTGAAACCTACATCTGTGGTACTATGGAAAAACAAACCTTGAATAGTCTGCATTCCAGATTGTATCCGCTTAGCACACTCCTTAAAAAGTCCTCTTGGACGACCAAATATAACAACCATAAGATCAACCAGAGCATAAACAGCGCTTTTTGGTAACCACTCCCCATCAAGAGGAGGAGGAGCCAAGACGAGCTTATCTTGCCATGCCCGCCTCACATTTCCAAAATAAGCAGGTTCAAGAGACTGTTCACAAGATGAACTCATAACTCTACTGATTTTAGTAACATGGTTCTGAATTTGAGCATGCTTCGCTGAAAGCAGCGACCTTTCTCTGTTTGGTAAGTCAGGCCTAGAAAGACTTTGGTTAAGGGCGTCAAGTTCATTGGTCAGACCCTGTATTTCCCTCATTCTCTGCGAGTCAGCCTTCATAGCAGCATCCAATTTGTCAACATGTTGAGTGGCATTCTTGTAATCACAGATGCGAAGTTGATAGAATATGTGGAGGAGCTCGTAGTAAAAGAACAAACCAAGGCATTGTTCTCTCTGCTCAGGGGAAAAAAAACGAGTGAATGACATTGGACAGGTGTAGTATATTTTGAAAAAGAAAAATGAAGATAGATATACTTTGTCAGGCCCCAATAACTCCCAGAGCTCATCACATCTGCGAAGAGCAATTTGAACCAAATTGTCATCATACCATTGCATGAGGTGAACATGCAGTACAGAAGTTGCAAAGAACATCTGAAAAAGAAAGATTCGGTGAATCAAAGAGAGGCTTATACCAAAAACAGAACTGCTGAAAAAACTGAAAATATGGGGAAACAGAAAAACAAGTACCTGTAGCTCAGGATAACAAAGTTGAGCAGCAGAAACATAACCAGATTCCAAAGCAGTGATAGCAGACTGATAATCACCCTCAATAATCAAAGCATTCGCGAGCTGAGAGTTGAAGTTGCAAGACCACAAGTTAACGGAGTGGGAAGGAGGAGAAGAAGCAGCGAGATGGAGAGCCTTAAATAGAATGTTCTTCTGAGGAGGAATGGCTCCGACCAGATGATAGCACTGACTCAACAAGCTGAAAGTGCGACACTTCAAATCGAAGCAAGAGGGAATGGAGTTAAGGAGGAGTTGGGAGCGCTCCAAGTGGGACTTAGCCTCGCTCACGTTATTGGAGTGCTTGAGGAGTAGGCAGGAGATTCTAAGCCGCGTCTTGACCTCTATGATAGGCAAGAAGGAGACGTCGCTTTGGCAGATGGCTTCAAGACACTTCACCGCTTTCCCTATCTCCCCTCTCTTCTCTTGCTCCTCCGCCAATCCCCACAGTCCCTCCGCCACCAATTCCATTCTTCTGGCGACTTGCTTACTCAACTTTCCATCTCCATCCCCAATTTAACCAAACAAAAACTCTGAAGAATTAAGCATCCTCGCGGTCTAGACCAGTCAACAACTCCGACTTCAGGCAAATTCTTGCGGTTTTCAAGTAATCAGATCTGTTTCTATCTCCTAATTCCTTACAAGTTACAAGTCTATCGTTTTATCGTAATTTTACAAGTTATTGGTACAGAAATCGATTTGATCTTATGATACGATAAATAAAGTAATTCTAATTATTATTTTCGATTATTAACAATCGCTTGTTTACAAATTTTGAATTGGAGCCGTCGGTTGAAAAATGAGTACGAACGGTAATTTGGGTTTACAAGAAGGCCCAAACCGCCAAACAGTCTGCATTGGTTGGTTTGATAGTTTGAGTCAGTCCTTTCGCTTACCGGAATTCATGGGTTCGTGATTCAGGAACACCGCTTCTTTTCCTAACTCTCGTCTTTTGAATAGTTCCCTCTCATCTTATCTCATCTCATCTCATGAAACAAAAGTTCTGATTATTCTTCTTTTGTTTCTTTTCCCTATCATCACTACCAAACAAAAAGAGAGAATCGTATTTTTTTCTTTTGGATACTAATGAAATAAATTGTGAAGAGTGTATTGGAAGACGTAGAAGTAGGTCGCCACGATCATACATCATTATAACAAAAAATGGACGACGCAGTGGATGGAATAGAGGCAGAATTAGTAAAAGAGATAGAGAATGACAAAGATTCATCAACCTTTTCCTCTGATTCCGAGATCGAGGCCAAGCACTCCTCCGTTACCTTAGGTTCCAACAAGAACCGGCTCTTCGGTCGCCAAAGGCCTCTTCATTTGGTTCTTGGCGCTGGTTTAGGTATGCATTGTACAAAATCTATCATCAGCATGTACATAAATATTATAGTTGAATCGATTACAAAACATCAATTAATTTGAAATTGCACCTTCATCAGTTGCAGACATAATACTGTGGAGAAACAAGCACGTATCAGGATGCATATTCGGAGGAGTGAGCCTGATATGGATTCTGTTCGAGTGCTTTGATTATCACTTTCTCACATTCGTTTCCCACTCTCTTATTTTCATACTCTCCACGCTTTTCCTTTGGTCGCATTTGTCCTCCTTCATCAACGTGTATGTCTCTCGTATCCTCTTGGCTTTTGTGTTTGACGATATGTTGTGTGTCTAGTAACCAACAACCCCCCACTTTGGCTTGCAACAGTTCTCCCCCAGAACTCCCGGAGATTACGGTGCCCGAACAATTGTTAGTTACAATCCTTCTTGTGCTAAGGGATCATACGAATCAGGCTCTTGCTACCTTAAGGGCCGCGGTTTATGGCCAGGACTTGAAGATGTTTCTATTGGTATGGCTCTATATAGCACATCCTTGCCAAAGCCAAACTGTTGTGTTTGATTATTCTGATAACGAGATATCCAATTTCTTATTCTGCAGGTGATTCTGAGCCTGTGGGTTATCTCTGTTATAGGCGGTTGGTTCAGCTTTTTGAGTCTCTTTTATTTAGGTAATTTTATTATATCATATGATAAAATCAACTATTGCCTTCCCAAAATGCAAAAGTCCATGACATAATCGTTGATTCAGTATTTGTGATGGTGATGACTCTGCCGATGCTATACGAGAAGCACGAGGACGTTGCAGACAGCTACGGAGAGAAAGCTTGGATTGAGATTAAGAAACATTATGCGGTGATCGACAAACAGTTTCTCCATAAAGTTCCCATGTTGTCTTCTCATCACAGTAAGCAGCATTGAAGCAGAAATATGATGCTCATGCTTGTTTTGTCATGAAGTTAGTTTAGTTCTCTGCAGCGTTTCCATTGGGCACATTAATTAGCTCATGCTAAAAGATTTCAAAGTTCAGACAAAACCATTTCTTCAAATTTATTAGGATCTTTTTTCCCATACTGTTCATTTTCAATGCCATTCTCTAGGATTTCAAGTTCCAAAGCTAATTGAGTAAATCTCAAAGTTCGCGTGAAGTTCACAAAGTTGCATGCGGATCACATTCACACCAGCTTAAGAAAAAAGCGTACGAACTATGTCTACACTTTTGATTTGGAATTAAAGGTTCATTTGATCGAGCGGTTCATATTGAAATAAAATGAAACGTAACATAATTCTATTATTTAGGAAGAGGTTTTATAATGAAATGAAATGAGATGAAAGCAGAGGGTTTTATGTTACGTTCTTTTTCATCATAAACAGTGAAAATAAGAAACCTCTAATTCAAATTAATTCAAATAGTTTAGTAGGAAACATAAACTAATAAATACATATTACCTAATATACCCTTAATAATTTTTTATAATATCAATTATTTCTTATTACTTACCTTAAATAAATTATTTTAAAATATAAATCAAATATAATAGAATAATTATTTAATATAATAAATTTTATTACATAATTAATAATATTTTCATATAATTATTAATTAATTGTA
>JAOQMM010000008.1:4431882-4442210 GCA_027563515.1 Erythroxylum platyclados | reverse complement strand
CGATAATGAGAGTAAAGTTGGATTTTTCCATTTCTCCCACAAGCATAAACTTAGATTAGCTTTTATTCCTGAGAAACATGTGAACCAAGCGCCCCCTAAGACTCAACCTTTTATATTTTGTGTGGACAGCTTGTGCTGTGAAGTATTTAAGTTTGGGATTACGGACAGTGAAAACAAAGGCTTTGTTCATACTAGGATGTTAGAAGTATTCTTTTTGCTATCATTATTAGCTGCTAAAGCAAAATTACATTATTTTAAAGAGGTAGGAAGAGATGGAAGATCATCCGGAGATCATGTAGTAATCGCAATGAGCTGGGCTGAACTTAGGCTTAAGAACTTAAAAAGTTTGAGTCTAGATATACTAGTTCAATTAAATTCATTTGTAAGGAAAATCTTGTGATGAATACGTTTTCTTAATCTTCAAAAACAAAATAGTACATGTATACGATTAGAGAAAAAGGAATGATATATGCATATATGATATATGATGATGATTAGAACAGATATAGAATCTACGAGAAACAGAAGACAAAAAAGCAAACTGTTCAAGTAATTGAAAATTGGTCATGGGCCTATGTTTGAGTGGATTGGGTCCAAATCTCTATCATCAATACGACCAGACGTAAGGGAATAAAAGGGCGGGAAAGGGGTTCGTACTTTACAGTGCAGAGAAACTGAGCAAGTGGGCGCTTAAAAGTTAAAACTAAGAGGGAAGAGGAAGAGCCTTGTTTAAGGAAAAGGGAGAACGAAAATGGAGTCCATCCTCAAGGTGCCTTTCGGTTTCACTTTTATTCGTCTATTTAATTCATTAGGAAAACAAAGAAAGATATAAATTGATGTTTATATGTTTTTGAAGATGAAGGCGATCAATTGTAAATGTTGCCATTAACTTTTTTTTTGTTAATCATACGATTATTGGTTAGAAATACTATGGGTATACAGAATTCAGAGAGTATCAGAAAGAAGTCATCCAAAAGATTCTTGAAAAGAGAGATAGTTTGGTGGTTATGGCTACTGGCAGTGGCAAGTCTTTGTGGTAATTCTACTTTTCTTTTTGTTTTTGTTTTTTTCTTCTAAATTGAGAGACAGCTTATCGTCTTCCTTAATAATGTAACTTATCATTTTATAATTTATCATTGTCTTTCAACAGTTACCAGGTTCCTCCGTTACTCTTGGGAAAGACTGGTATTGTCATCAGCCCCCTCATATCTTTGATGCAAGATCAGGTTTTCCTTTTTATTTCTCTTTCTTTTTGTATATTGGTTTTAACACTAAGTATGAGTATTACCACTTCGTGTTATTTCTAATACTTATCTTCTCAGTTGAACAAAGAGTTATTGCTAAAAATGCTTAATTCATCCATCTATAGGTAATGAGCTTGAAACAAAGGGGCATTAGAGCCGACTATCTAGCCAGTTCTAATGCTGATAATTCTGTTTACACAAAAGCTCAGAGTGGTCATTATCATTTGTTATATATGACTCCTGAAAAGGCATGCTCCATTCATACCAGGTACTGAAGAAAAAGACAATAACATAAACTTCATATTTCCAAGTTCTTGCAAGCTGTTATAGCATGCATTGTCTGATATTCATTTGCTGTTCCCTTACTGTTTATTTTCATTCATCTCTGTCCTTGTACTTCTTGTTCTCCAATGGCCTAGCTATTTCTAACGTTACCAAGTACTTTAGTGATGGAAGAAGCATATGTTTGTCGAGGTGCCATGAGATAATTGTGGCTGTATTTTACTTTTCATGTTTTACTGGTATCCATGAATGAAATGGATGGCACGAAACTTATTCTCCAATTTTCTTTACCCCTTCATTAAACTGATGCAATGTTCTTATTACTTTCTTTTCCAATTTCTGTAGCTTCTGGTCAAAATTGCTTGAGGTGGGAATTTGTCTTTTTGCTGTTGATGAGGCACATTGCATATCTGAGTGGGGCCACGATTTCAGGTTCAGTGGTCCCTTACTATTGGTGTCCTGATTCCTTTGGGTTTGTTTTCGTTATGTTTTTTTCTTTTTTTTCTGTTCTCATGAAGATTTTGATAGTTCCAAACTGGGATAAGATCACCTACTACATGACAAAACTGAATGAGGAATAAATACTTTTCTATAATAAGACTGAAACATTGAGAACAAGAAAAAGAAATGCTTAAGCATAAACTATAATTATTATGATGGAAGATTTTTGAAGTATGACCCGAGGTAATAAGACTGCGATGGCATCCATATATATTTTGTCAATCATGAGGTTTTCTTGCACTATACATTATGTTGGTTTTCATTCTTATCTTCTGATGAACTTATTTTGTTTGTTTCAGGGTAGAATATAAGAAGTTAGACCAGTTACGGGGCATTCTCTTGGATGTTCCATTTGTTGGCTTGACCGCAACTGCTACTGAAAGGTATGCTTTCTTTTGTATTATTGAAAATAACCAAGATTAACAACTACTAGTCATTATTTTTATTCAACTTTGTTTGAAAACAATACATTTTGATTAGTAGTTGAATTTCCTGCTAACTGAACCAGTGATACCCCCTACAGCTACACTCTGCTGGCTTTAATACAGATGGTATAGTATAGCTGGGTGAAACATTGGGCAAATAGAAGTAATAAAATTAGTTATGTGTATTCTTAGATTCTACGTTGTATTTAACTTGTTAATTAGACATGAAAATCCTGTGTTTTATTTCATATACACATACTCCATACGAAAGTCTGGTCCATTATGATTTACAAACATAGCAATGAAAGTTCTAAAGGAAACTGGAAAATGGCCATCAGCTATATACTCTATTATTCAATTGCAGTATTGATGTATATTTCTTCTTTGGTTTGCTTGCATGGTTGAGAACATTGCCCCTGGTAATGCATTATCTACTGCTTTATGGTAATTTTTTCCATCTTGTCAAAATGTGCTGCTACTTTGTTTTATTGTTCTGGTTGATCTCATTTATACATGTTTATAATGCTCCTTAAAATTTCTGAGTGAATCATTGGTGCATATTTTTAATGACAGACACACACTTACATGTATCAGTAATTTTTAAAAGTGAAGATTGATTTCAATGTTTGTCATTCATTCTGTAACGCCAGGGTTAGAATTGACATCATCAAATCCCTGAAAATGAGTAATCCTTACCTTGCTGTTGGCTCATTTGATCGCAAAAATCTCTTCTATGGTGTCAAATATTTCAATCATGGTGCTTCATCTGTGGAAGAGCTTGTGCAAGAAATTTCAAAATTTGCTGGGAGTGCTGGGTCAACTATTGTTTACTGCACAACTATAAAGGATGTTGAACAGGTCATTTGCTTTAACCTTCTCTATGGAGGGAATTTAGAAAATATAAAAGAACTGTGAAACATGCAAAAGAATGTAAAGAGCTCTGCATCCATAACCTTGTACGCTTGAAAGCTAGGTCATGACCTCGAAGGACTGGGGGAGTGGCAGCGAGAAGACGAATGGACATTGTGGAAAATGGGTTCAGAAGACAGAAGAAAAAGAAAATGGATAAAAGGAAATAAAATGTGAAGGAATGGTTTGATGCTAAATAAATTGGGTGGAGTTCTTGTGATTTGCATAGTTGCACATGATAATTTGGTGGCTTACATAAAATTCATTGGTACAGAATCTTCATAAGATCTTCTTTAGGTTCTTTTAAGCTTAATATGGCCGACACCCCTGAAGCATCATGGGTTTACCAAACCAAAAAAAAGAAATGGCAAGATAAGCTGCATATATCAATAGAGAAAATGAAATAAGTATGTGGAAAAACAAGACAGGAATTCTCTACAATGACATTGTAAATCAATTGAAAGGGATGTAGCGCAGCTTGGTAACGCGTTTGTTTTGGGTACAAAATGTCATCCTTATGGTATGAATTGAGCTTCAAGAGGTTCTATTGTTTGATAATTGAAAAAATAAATCCTTTTCCTAGTATTTTGTTATATGATTTTGCAGAACTTTTTGAGTATGATGTTGGATTTCAAATTACCTACTGACAAATTATGTTTTAGAAAATTAGTCAAAATTATAGTTCAATTACTGATAAAATATGTAAAAAAGGACTTGTTTATAGTCATCAAATCATAAAAATACTTGGTGCAATTAACCCCTATTTTATTTCTTTCTCCTTGGATAATTATTTTACTAACTGGTTCTTACATTTTTCATAGATTTTCAAATCACTTCAGGAGGCTGGACTAAAAGCTGGAATTTATCATGGCCAATTGGGTAGCAAGACTCGTGAAGAGTCTCATAGGTACTTATGTCTCAGCAATGTATTTCTACAGTTCTTTTCGTTTCTATTTTCCCTTGATTTGCCAGACTTGCTGGAATTTTATCCATAGACTGATGGTTTTTCTTTTTCAGATCATTTATAAGAGATGAACTGCATGTCATGGTTGCCACTGTTGCTTTTGGGATGGGTATTGATAAACCAGATGTTAGGCAAGTGATACATTATGGCTGTCCAAAGAGTCTAGAGACTTATTATCAGGAAAGTGGAAGATGTGGGAGAGATGGTATTGCTTCTGCCTGTTGGCTTTATTATACAGGAAGTGACTTTGCAAAAGCTGACTTCTATTGTGGAGAACTAAAAGAAGTACGTAAGGTCTGGAGAGACTAGAAAGCTTTCATTTTGGCCCCCTGAAATTATGCTGATGTTGAAGTTTTGATACAAGTTTTGGACTTGGGAATTTGCTTCACTTCTCCAAAAGTAACCATTTCATATTTCACTCGTTATATTTTCTTCTCGGGAATAATTGGAGCTTCCATTTTCCAGGCAAATCAAAGAAGAGCCATCGCAGAGTCATTGATGGCTGCACAACACTATTGCATAGCGACAACTTGTAGAAGAAAGTTCTTGCTCAACTACTTCGGTGAAAAATCTTCAGTTGATAAATGTGGTTCGTGAGATACTTAAGTACATTATTTAATTATGATATCTGCATAGACATTTATTGGTTGTTTTCCCTTTCTCTTGTTCCATACTATTTTATGATATTCTTATTAACAATTTCAGTAAATTACTCCACAGGAAATTGTGATAACTGCTTGGTCTCAAAAATAGAACGTGACATGTCAAAGGAAGCATTTCTTCTGATGTCGATTATTTTTTCATGTGGGGGTAATTTTGGCCTCAATATGCCTATAGATGTTCTTCGTGGATCTCGAGTAAGTTATCAATGATCACAGCAGCTGCTGCTTGTTGGATATTGTGTCTTTGCAGCTGATAAATACTTTAGATAATTCACTTGCCTAATTTTTCTTTCTTTAAGAAAATTAAAATAAGGGTTTTTATACTGGTAATTTTACTATTTCCCTTTTGTGAAAAAAGAGAAAATAACGAAGAAAGTGTAGCAAACAATAAAACTTATGCTTGCTAATGTTAAGCAAGAAATATTAAATTTATTTGCAAGAATAAGAATTCAGATTCTAAGTTATTTTCTGTCTATTAGTTCAGTCTTTCATTCAGAAACATATGATTGCTTCTTTTTACTGATAAATTGGCATATAACACGATTTACAGGCAAAAAGGATTCTTGATGCTCAATTCGACAAGCTTCCACTCCATGGACTTGGAAAAGATTATTCATCAAACTGGTGGAAAGCTATGGCTAACCAATTAATTTCTCATGGTATAATATATGCTATTTTAAGAGATAAGTTATTGTCCACCATTAAAATAAGGAATAGGCTTATCATTCTTGCTACCTATTTGCCCAACACCTACAAGTGACTTCCACAGCCCCCTTCACAACAACTAAAATCTGTTTATATTGTAGCAATTTATGGCTCAAAAAATTAGTGAAAGTTGCAGTTTGTTAGTTGATTAATGAGAAAGTGAGTTCCAGAAGAACTATACTAGAAAGAATCTGTTGTATGTTGGATATGAAGTTTGGAGGATACCAAAGTGTGTTAATTAACTTGGCCTTTTAAGAAAGTTTGATTTGTACCTCTACAATCCAACTTTTGCCAAACAAAAACTATCTATTGTTCCTGAATTTTCAAGTATCTATTCCGGAAAGACTTATAGTTCATGGACTGTTTTAACCCTTTGGCATTGTGAAGGATGAAAAGGGATTGTACAATACCCTTTTTTCTTTTTCTTATTACAGTGAGGTGCTCACGAGATGTTAGTCTCTCGTTGATCCTTTATCAGTTGATGAACTTAATGTCTTGAAATATAATTCCATCTTCTTCATTTGTTTAATTGACAGTAAATATGCTCTTTCTTTCTTGTCCTGATCATGTATAATAAGATCATAGATTCTTTTTCTCCCTTTGGATAATTTATTAAACATTATGGAATTTTAAGTAGTTCTAGTTCTTTTAACTTTTACAATTGATCCTAAAATTAAATAAACACTATGTAAAATGTTTGAGATTTCGCTGGACCTTCACTGAAATGGATAACAGGGTTATTAGAAGAGGATCCAAGAAATTGGCAAATGGCATAGTCTTTTCATCTTGACTTTAAGAAATTAAATATTTTGCACAAAAAAAATCATCTAAAGGGATTAAACCTGATTTATAAAAACTCAAGTTGTAGGATCTGTGTTGTTTTTGTCCGCCTTCTCTTTTACTTCTTTTGATGAAACTTTTAATTTTATGCAGGCTACCTATCAGAAAATTTCAGCGATGTATATAGAACTGTAAGGTACTCTTTTTTTTTGTTTTTGTTTTTTGAATTGCTGATCAATTACATTACATCGAGAGTGGCTTTTCTTTTTCCCCTTATCGTGAGCTCAACTTTTTCAACAGTTAGGAAACATATTTGTCTATAACTTGCTTGATATACTCGTTTTTGTTATTATTTTCTATACAACAGGGTTAGTCATAAAGGGGAGGAGTATCTCAACAGTGCAACACCTGATCACCAACCACCACTAATTTTGCCATTGACCTCTGATATGGTTGGTGGTGAGGAACTTCAAAATAACGGTGTTGGAATTGAAAACTTTAAGAATTTGGCAACTATGGAATGTGAAGGATTGTCAGAGGTTAGCAATTTCTTGTGTTCCTAAATTGTTTTAATCCTTGCTTATTCTTTATTTTTGTCCTAAATTGAGCAATTTGGGTACATGGAGGTGAAAGGAAGTTTGCTTTGAACCTTAGGTTCAACTTATTTGTCATGGAACAATACTATTATTCACGTGCTTTTGGTTTAGTACCTGCAGATAAACATTTTGGATATCATGATAAGTCATCCCATGTTCACGGTTAGCATAGTGGGTTCGTTGCCTCTCAGTTTGTATCTAATGATGAGTCAATCCCATATCTTTATGATTAGCAAAGTGACCTTTTCCAAAACAGTTAAAAAAATTGTTTTCAGTTAGAAAGTCTTTCCTATAATCATGTTCTGTGCCATTGCCTCTGATGAGAAAAGGAGGAGGACCAACTGTAAGAGCTTAATTTATTTCGTTGGATTTTCAATTGGTTCTTCCATATAAATTATCCATTTTGTTTTGACTGATGAGGATAAACACAACAGTAATTTGGCATGGTATAGTGAATTAGGATGAAGCATTCATTTAATGAGATCCCACAAAGTTGCTTCAGCAAATTTTGGCTAGTACTAGAGATACTTTCCTGTTTTTTACTTTATGTATTATCTTCTTCAGGCCGAAGGAAAACTCTATCACATGCTTTTAGAAGAAAGAATCAAGCTTGCTAGAAGTATTGGAACTGCTCCGTACGTTTCTATAACATTTTACATTTTGAAGCTACAAGTTCGAAAATCTCAATTCTCACAACACCTAAAATACGTGTGACTATCCACTTCTTGCAGATATGCTATATGTGGTGATCAAACAATCAAAAGAATTTCATTGACAAGGCCATCTACAAAAGCAAGGCTGGCTAACATAGATGGTGTCAATCAGGTATGCGATAATGATCAAGAAAAGAAAAAATGCTTTCAATATGCCCAATTCCTTTTCTCACCTAGGATTGATCTTGATTGGAATTTTGTACACTTGGAATATGAATCTACTGGCGCAATATACATTTCCAGTAACTTTTTCCTTAATCAAGCATGCTAGAGTTCTTCTGTCTTTAAACAAGCTTTGTTGCAACTCTTTAATCTTCTGAACACTGAATTATGTAAACTCCATATATCTTTCAGTCTCCAATCTCTATTTGATCCATAAGAATGTCTATACACATTCCTGTTATCATTATTATTGTTATGATATAAAATATTTTCCGGGCTACTCTTTTGTGGCACATCAGAAACTAAAATGTTTGCAAACTCTGGCAACTCATGCATATACCAAAGTTTGAGCTCTAATAGATTGGGAGATACTCCCATATCTCCAACCAGTAGGTTAAATGCTTGGTGGTTAGTTTGTGAAGTCACATCATTCAAATGATTATTGGGATTTTCTGCTCTTGGCTTTCACCTGCTAATTACTGGAAAATTGGCAATAGATTTCTTGTCTTCTTACATTATTTTGGACAATGCACTCTGCATTCATTCCTCAATTTCAAGTCAGGTGGAATGGTGCCATATTCGACATTACTCATTTGGAGACTAAGTAGAATTGTGCTTCTCATCTTATTCTCTACCTTTTAATTGTAAACTAGAAAACTGAATTTTGAGTTGAAAAATGGTGTAGCATCTGCTTTTGACCCACGGGGATCATCTTCTTAGAAGTATCAGGCATTTCTCTGAACAACTGAACCTCTCCTTGGATGGGGTAGCAAGCATGCCTGGTCACACAAGAGAACTGCAATCCGTAACCATTCAACAGAGAAAATTGACACCAGCTAAAGTTGAAGCTTGGAAAAAGTGGCATGAAGATGGTCTATCAATTCAAATGATTGCGGTAGGTGAATTTTCCATAGTTGCTAGCAACGTGTTAGTTACACTATTATGTCATTAGTCTTGATCCTGACAAAAGATACTTGTAGACCTTTCCTGGGCGATCAGGTTCTATAAAAGAACAAACTGTAGCTGAGTATATTCTGGAAGCTGCCCAAGAAGGGTTTGAGATTGGTTGGACCAGATTCTGTGATGAAATTGGAATGACCAGTGAAATATTCTTAGCTATTCAAGGGGCTATCTCCAAAGTTGGCTCTACAGACAAGTTGAAACCCATAAAAAATGAATTACCAGAAGATGTAAGTTTGACCAGACAAATTTTCTTTTATACTCGTGTCTTAACAGTTTTCTTTTTGCTTTCCTTTCATCTCAAATTTTCCCTTCATTTTTCTCCTTGTTGGCGATAGATGGGGAAATTAGTCTCTATAGGTTTTCACGATGGTATATACTGAAAACAATCTTGTTAATAATGCCAGATAAGTTATGTACATATCAAGACTTGTCTATCAATGACAAAGCTTGGGATTCCTCTAGACGCGATGTGCTCTACCGCAACACACCTGAGTACATCAAAGGCTTGTGAATTTGTGAAAACAGATTTTGCATCATGCTCTCCTGAGACTGCTGGACCTTGTCAAATTGAAACACAAGGCAATGATGTTGCTCATCTAGGCTCCAGTAATAATGAAATAGTCTCTCTAGCTGCTGCAACGAAGCAGGAATGCCTGCCTACTGTCCATGAGGAGCATCTCCTCTACCCCAAGAAGCGTCAGAAAGTGGACTCGCCTCAAGGAATTTCTACTGCATCGGTGGCATCACCCAGTTCTGTACTAAACTGGCTTACGAAATATGATGAAGGGGTGAGTGAAACCACTCAAGCTTTGCTTCGAGTTAATTAGGATTTTTTATTCCGCTCAGTCTTTCATTTTATGCTTGTGTTCCATAAAATATTTACCGTGGTTAGTATCTTTCAGGTTTCACTATCAGACATCATGGAGCACTTTGAAAAATCTGAAGAAGATTCAGTAGTGAATATACTGAGTGGCCTTGAAGGGGACTTTTTAATATTTAAGAAAAATAATCTGTATAGGCTTTTGTAACGAGTAGGTTTGTGTCATTAAGAAGACAAATTGCAGCTTCTAAATGGTCGATGTGTATTGAGACTTTTATTACTGAAGTTAAACAATAGGAGCAATTTGCTTGTTGTGGGATCTGACGACGGGGACCCTCTTCTATATAAATATATAGCGATTATCAACAATGAAATCAAGCATATTCGGAGATCATTACAAGCTCCTCCTGACATTTGGTAGAGAAAAATATGCAAAATATATAATACAAAAAGCCTTCATTTGTGTTGAGCATGGCTATATGAAAACAGGAGGTATCAATTCAAGACCAAAACTGTTGCTGACATAAATTCTGATGGATTAGTTTGGAAATCCCCACCTCAGAAAAAGCTTTCAGGAGAATAAAAGTATTGAGGTTAGTCCT
>JAOQMM010000008.1:4380455-4393859 GCA_027563515.1 Erythroxylum platyclados | reverse complement strand
TATTGTGCTTAGATGTTGATTGATTGTCCTTCACATGACTTTTAGATCATTAGATGTTGATTGATTGTCCTTCGCATGACTTTTAATGTTTTAATTTTCCCCTTGACTATGTTTGTTAGATACCAATAATTTTGTTTAAGCAACTATCTATTCAGTATATATATAAAAAAAAAAGAATTAACCACACTTTCCATTGTACTCGAAGTAAAAAATAAAAAAGAATTGGTTACGTTCTCCTTTTGTACTCCTAACGTCACTTTGACTACCATTTTAATACAAACTTTTGACTCATTTAAATAAAATTTTAAATTGTAATTATTTTAATATTAAAATGTTAGAAAAATTATGTCAAATTAATTAAAGAGGCCGTATCATATGTACAACAATTAATTAAATACTAAATTTTCTTAATTAATATTTAATACAAACTTTCTAAAATTTTAATATTATGAAATTGTTGAATATTTAAAATAATAAAATATTTTTATGGAAAAATTATATTTTAAATTATTGTCCAAGTTGATAAAAGCTATAAGGTAATAGAATCTAGATTTTTAGGGACTATTTGATTCTACTTTTATTTTTTTGTAATTTTTAATTTTTGTTTATATTTTTAGTTTCAATTTTTCTAATAAAATAAAAACGTATTGATCGGTAACGTTAATCATTACTTAACATCATGTCATCAAATAGTTTATAAGAGATAAAAATTTCTTGGTGCTATGTCAAAAATTATCCCATCTCAGGAATGCTACGACAAAAGTAGCCATCACTATCATTTAGATAACATTTTTGGTAGGTGGCGACAATCACCAAAGCCAACCTAAACAACAATGGAAATTAGAATTTAAATGTCAAGAAGAACAAAGAAAATCATATCACGATGAGCTAATAAGTTTATGAAAGTATTATTCTTTGTCTAATGAACCACGCGGTAATTCAAATTTATGCAAAATATTCCTTCTTAATGTTTGAATATTCGCACGCATGACTTGGTTTGGGTTGGGTCCTCCGACGACTTCTTAATATGTCACTTCCTATTTACTGTTACCCTGAAAGAAAACGGTGAAAAGCTGAGGCTCTGTGTTCCGGTGCGATATCTTCCGCAGGAGGTGGCCTTTGAGATATAACTCAAGACAAGGGGTTTTCTAAATAGCAACTTAGGCCTACATTTTGATATAATTTTTTTTAGGTTAGATGTTCTTAATTCTTGTCATATTTTGAATCTTATTATACATGAATAAAAATAATCGATGATGGTATTGTATTGCTAAATTTTGAAATGGATTTAATTATTTAAATAAGTATATTCCAAAAACATAAGAATTTTTTTTTTTTTGAGAAATTATAAGAATTTTTTTTACGTAACATCTAAAAGTTTTCAATTGAATGTGATAAAAAAAAAAAAGAAAAACTGTATATATAAGGTAGAATTTTACTTATATTATGATTGCTTGTGCTTTGTGTTACAAGTATGTTTTCATTTATTTGAGACAATTAGATAAATGTTTCTTTGATTTTTCACCTATTAATGAGGAATAACATAAAGTGGAAGTTATTTATGAGTTTTTGAAAATTCTTATAACTTGTTATTATTCTTTTCTTATTCAAAATATCTAACATCAAATATTTATTGTAAAGGTATAAAAATATTTGAAATATGTTAAAAAATATCTATTTATTGTTAATATAATTTATGCAATATAAAATTTCTTTGACAAGTATTGGTGATATTACTTTTTGTTATTATCGTATGTTGTTGTTTTGAACTCTTGCTATAAATTGACTTGTCTTCACTTTTACTTTTTTGAATTTATGATAATTCTATTGCAATTATTTTTAATGAACAAGTGAAGAAGACCTTAATGATGCGTGTTAAAAACGAAATAAAGAGGATGACATCACTTAAAATATCTAATCTACTTATAGTTCAGATAACATGAGGATTTCCAAGAATCTAATCATAAAGAGTATTTGAAGTTAATGTCGTGTCTTAAATTTAAAAGATTCAAATAAATTATTTATTTAGAAGAGTATGTTATGGATTTAAGTAGTGACATTGATATATTAAAATCTTAACTACAACTTTTAAAAAAGTTCATATTTTAGGCATATTGGCTAGAGGTATTTTATTTATTCTTTTTTTTATAGCGTGTTTAAAATATGCATTTGGTGTGACGAAAAAAAAGTAACAAGTCTATTTGACTCGAATAAAGAACTTGTTTAGTAAATGACTCAGCAATCATTTTTTAGCAGATTGAAAGGTTTTAGTTGTTTGACCATATCAAACTGTTGATAATTATATTTAGTAATCAGTTGATCGGGTTGATGGATTGAACTTAATTTGTTGATTTTAAAAATGCTACTATGAGAAGCGTTTTCTTCTAGCGACTGAGAAATTAAGAGACTAAAAGGCTATTATATCCAAAAGTTATTACAAATTACTCAAAAAGATAGAAATATAAATTTGACTTAATTTATACCAATTTTAAAAGTTAGTCATTAAATTAAAATTTAAAATATTTAATATTAAATTAAAATTTTCAAAAAAATTAAATACTTTTAAATTTGTTATCTCTAATTATATTACATTAATTACTTTTGTATAGACCCGATATTTAGGTCCCTTTTTATATCAATATTTAATATATAATATTATTATCACTTGTTTATTGTCTTTAATTCAATTCAATTTAATCTAAAACTAATAAGTCAAATTTAAATTAATTACTTTTATCTAATTTTAGATTTTAAGTGATTAATATAAACAGTTTTTTTTCGAAATAATTTTATTTTAATTTAATTTATTACAAAATATAGATTCAATTTTTAAAATTTAAAAATTAAAATTAAAATAACAAAAAATTAATATTTCCTTAAATTAGAAATTAAATCAGTATCATTTTTACAGACTCAATTTCATATTAAGATCTTTGGTGCTGCGTTTGAGGAAAATTTTCTTGTGTGATCCGGCCGAATCTATTTTCAAGTTTATTTTTAGTGGCATTTTAGTGATTTCTCAAGTTTTTCAGTTGGCCTTTGCCAATCCAAGAGGATCTCGAGAAGTTTTTAATTGAACTCATTCATCAGTAAGAAGTTGTATTGAGAAGACTTTCAGTATTCTTAAGGATCGATAGAAGATACTGAAGAAAATGATGGTGTTGACTTCTTTTGCTCTTTATAAATTCTTATGAGAATATTCAAATAAATACTAAAAAATAAACAACTAATACTCATATCCTTATAATTCTTTTTTTAAGTTATACCCTCATAATTCATTTTACAAATAAACAACTAATATTAAACAACTAATTTTATCAAATATTTTTAAATAAACCATTAATGTTATCTGTTGGTCAAATCAGTTATATTATTCCGCTGTTAGCTAATTGTTGATAGAATTAGCTAGTAGTTAATGCAATTCGCTGATTGTCAAACAGGGCCAAAAAATAATGCAATTTCTTTTTTATGTAGTTTGACAAAATAATTATAATTTATTTAATTTATAATTTATAATTATTTATTTTATTTTAATTGTTTATTAAAGCAAAAGATGATAATATTTTTTTTACAATGATAATGTTCAAATAATGTATTATTATTTAAATTTTATCATCATTATATATTTACATTTATCTACATGTTTTATTTTTCATAAATTTACAAAAACTATATTTTTAATTTAAAATAAGTTTATAATTAGTTTTAAAAATAAATTAAAGTTGTATTCAATTTATCATGTACAGATACGCATTGAATTGAAGGAGGTGAAGACGGTAGACCGGGTAATGACTTCAATTATGGTTTTGGAAGCTCATCGTAGTTGTTTAAAGTTTTTGGCTATGTAGCCCGTGACAGAGCTACAGAACCAGAAGCTTAATGGAGGATAAAAAATGACGGTGTTTTTAGATATTTAGAGATTTAGAAAATTTGAAAATTTTTAATTTGTTAAACTTTTAATCTTAGAGATTTAGAAAATTTACTCAAATTTTTAATTTGAGTAAAGTTTGAGATACTTTTTATAACTAACCTTTTCTATACTCTAGTTATAGAAATTATTTGAAGTCTAAAGCTCTATTTTAAATTTTAATGATCCAAATTAGAAATTTATTAAAAAGAATATGTTCTAAATTTAACTAGTGACGTCATCTATTAAAATACTTAAATATGATTTCTAAAAAAATTATATTTTAATTATGTTGCCTAATTTTTTGGTTATTTTTATTAAATTTTCATTTAGTTTAATTAAAAAAATGGTAAGTCTATTTCAATCCAATCAAATACAATGAAATCTACCGTTATTTTGGGAGTCGATAATTGGAAAAAGATTTTGTCCTCTAATTTATTTCACAAAAATAATTATGATTTATTTTGTCTATATTTTAAATTATTTATTAAAGATATTTTTTATAATAATAACTATAATTTAATTTATATTTAAATAAATATTTTATTATTTAAAATTTATCACAATTATATATTTTTGTGTTTATTTGTTTTATTTAATTTTTATCAATTTAATAAAAAATATAAATTAATTTTAAATAAGTTTATATAATTATTTTAAGATATAATTTGAAGTTGCAATGAATATATCATGTCCAGATGTGCGTCGACTATTAGAGCTAGAGGAGTGTAAAAATTCAGAGAATATCTACTAAAGACAAGAACTGAATCATATAACCAAAATAGCCCCCGTCTCGAAGTCCTTCCTGGTATAGACAACATGTTCTGAAAATGTACGGGTAGCAATTCATGTCAGCCTCCAACCTCCACATTCAACCTCCTGTAGATGTTACCTTCATACAATTGCATGGTTCGTATCGCCAAAAGTAGTGCAAGAAGAGCACCAACAAATGCCGTACATGTCAAAATGATGAATGACAACCTGTAACACCGAACACCGAGGCATGTCAGCTCTTTCACTGAAGACTTCTCAATGCCCCTCTCTGCGAGCTCCTTCAGTGCTTCGTAATCGTATAACGCCCCTGTGATCTTCACATTTAGTATGTAATATCCCAGAGGGGATGCCATTTGTACAGAAGTGAGCAAAGTGGCGAAGTGCTTGAGGCCAAAAAGCTCAGAAATTACAGCGTAAAGTAATAGCCATTGAGCACCAAGCGAAAATCCCATGATTACTGATGCTATGTAGATCGAACCCGAGAAGGGAAAGGCAACGAAGAGGTTGCCTACGCATGACAAAAGAAGTACAAATGTCCACATTAATGGCCGTGGCATTCTGTACCTCATTAACAGGATCTCTGACACGAAACCGGAGCAGATTCTTCCAAAACAATTCCAAATACTTGCCAGTGAAACAAGGTAATTGATGGTTTTAGTTGGATATCCAAATGACTCCCCAATTTGACCTAAGTTGTCAGTTGCAGTGCAGGTTGTACTAAGTCCACATACTATTACACAAACTAATATCAGCATGTCCATGCTCAAAAGGGCTTGCAAGACTCTGTAGTCCTCACCTCTTTCTGGTCTGTCACACATGGATATGGAAAGGAAACATGATCTCTTAGCCTTCTGTTTTAGCTCCTTTGGGTTATCTTCTTCTGGAGCAATTTCTGGTAGTCTCTCAATGAGTGCATCGCTCGGAAGCCTCAGAGGATCCTGTCTTGTGTTGTTCATTTGAACCCACACTTCTCTAACCACAATAAGAACAGGAGAGAACAAAATAACGCAAATCATTATGGCACTAACACGGTACTCTATGCTGGTGAAATTGACTTGTTTCTGAACAATAATCATGCCCAAGAGAAACAAAGCCAACACGACTAACACACAGAGGAATTGGTAAAAGACTCTGAGCTCATTACGTTGCCTCTCACCCTTGTTTTCTCGAATTGCAGAAGCAAAAAACACATAGAGAACAGAAGGGAAACAAGCAATCAGAAAAATGATTGAACTGGAATTGTTTCCATAGATGGCCAGGTAAAGTTGTGTAGTGATAGCTCCACTTAGCCCGAGGAAACCCTTGAGTACACCTAATAACACACCTCTACGTTCAGGAAAGTTTTTGAGACAAGTTACGTAAGTACATGTTGCTGCAAAGAACTGGGCGTTGGCCGCAACAAAAATGTAGAAACACATGTGCCATATTTTAGGTAAAGGTATCTTCTTAGTGACAGCGAGCCAAATCATGAAGTAGCCTGCGAAATTCGTAGCAGCACCGATAAGGAGAGAGAACCACGGAGGAGCTAATTCAGCTAACACCCCAGAAACTATACCAAAGTTGCCGCCAAGCTCTTTGAAGAAGCCTAAAAGATTGAGGGTTTCTTGGTCGTAACCAAGAGACGATTTTATGTAGTTTGAATAGGTTGCAAATAGATAGTTGATTCCACATCCAATCATGATCATGTTGGAAGCAAAGAGTGAAAACCACCTGCCTTTCACCACCTGCAGTGCTAATTGCCATATCTCCGCCATTGTTTTCTGCTTCGGTGACTGTGACTGAGTAAGCTGTTATGTTAATTTGCTGACAATTTTAGTATTTGGCTATGAATCCACTACTGGTATTCCTCTACATTCAAACAATATTGTGCTTAGATGTTGATTGATTGCCCTTCACTTGACTTTTAATGTTTTAATTTTCTCCTTAATGATGTCCGGGACCATTAGACACCAATAATTTTGTTTAAAGCAAGTATCTATTCAATAAAGGAACTTATTACTTAAGAAAAAAAAGAAATGGCCATGCTTTTGTACCCAAAATAAAGAATAAAAAATAATTGGTCAATAAAAAATTATCTTAAGAAAGTAGATTAAAACACTTATATCTTTATTTTTATTATGTTTAATATGAAAATTTAATTAAAATTATTGCAATATTATCTTAGTACAGCTCCAAAAATATGTTAATTGATCTAAAACATTATGTTCAACAAAAGATTAACAATTTTATCAATACTAAAGAATAAAATTATAAATCGAAACAATAGAAGCATTATATCGTAAATTAGTTAAGATACACATTATATCTTATTTGATTTCCTTTTTTAACATAAACTTTGTTTGATCAAGCGCGGCTAACCTTAGGTCCAACTTGATTTCTATTTTTTTAAATTTAAACTCAACTAAACTGAGTACGAACATCTCGAAGCTTAATGGAGTATGGGTTTAATAGCAATACATTATTTAAAACTTAACAAAATAACTTTATTTTATTTAAATTGTTTTATAGAGGTTTAAGTTCAAGTCAACTCGATTTACCTTAACTCAACCCAATTTGAAATCTAATCAATTCATACTTGGCTCATTGATTTCAACTTTGGTCAAACAAAAAATATCATCCCTAATTAAGAGTTGCAGTTGGCTTCTATATACATCTCTTTATTTGTTTAATCTAAAATTGTAATTTGCAAATTGCAAGCTATATTGTAGTTGTAAGTGATTACAATAGCTATGAATGATAAATAATTTTAAGAACATGATTGTAATTATGTAAATTTTAATAATAGTTTGGATTTCAGTTGTAATTACAACTACCGATGCACTTTAAAACCATATTTAAACCAAACTAATGATATTCTTATGTTCAAATTAGACTTATATAAATTGACTCAATCCGTTTGAGTTTAAGTCTAAAAAGTACAGTTTGGGTCTTAAGAATTAGCTCAAGGATTAAGTTTCAGTCTTTTTGTTACAACAAAAATAACTTGAATCTATATTCATAAATATCTTAAATCTATGTCAACTTATAATTGTCATCTAATAAATTTTCATTTACATAGTTGCTAGAAAGAGAATAAAAGACAATGTTTTCTACAAGTTTTATATATTTTCTTTCTTTTATTTTTTTAATACAAATAGTTTGTTTGTGAATTATAACTTACATATTCATCTATCAAATACGAAATTATAGTTTTTGCCTATTAGGAATTCTTTAATGTTTTTGAAGTTTTAATAGTTAAAAAAACTAACATGATAAAATTTTATTTTATGAGAATCTTAAGCAAAGTCCTCATCGTCATTTCTTGATATGTTTCTCCAATCCCATTCTTGAGCTAATAAAATGGTTAATTAAAAAAAAACTCAAACTTCACTCAATTTTATAATTATAGCCCGAACTTTAAAAAATAACAACTAAATACTCAAACTTTTAATTCTTTTCAATTCTAACCTGACGTTAATATCTCTATAACGTTGTTGACATGGCTAGACATATAAAATAGAAGCCCTAGAGACTTATACATGTCAGATTTAATTAAACTAAATAATTAAGTTTCATTATCTACATTAAGGAAACTGTGTCGTTTAGGTAAAAAAATCCTAAATTAATTTGGCTCTTCAGTCGTTCTTGCACCAAATACCCATTCAAGTTGTTACCCAAACATATTAGGATTTCATGTCGCACACATTTTCTTTGTCTTCATGTCCCACACCTTTTCTTTGTTCATCTTCGCATGATAAAGTCTTCTCGCACCAACACAACAACTATAAACTGTGGCATTATCATCTATGTTTGTTGTAGTAAGTATTTCACAACATTCTTAGTTGTCTTTTTTGTTGAATATAATTTCTCAATTCTTTTTTGGGTTGTGCATTGAATGTATTTGACGGTGTGAGAATGGAGGGTACTCGACTATGTTCATGTATGTAATGTAGATAAGTTTGGAGATGATTTAATTTTTGTCCACAACCATGTATAATTTTTTCTATAGAAAAGCATCCCCTGCCTTGTTGGATATGTAATCTTGTCTATATGTAATTTTTAGTTTGCTGGATATGATTGCCCTAATTGTAATAAGAAGACGAATTTACGAATATCAAATGCTAAACCTAACATTGATCAACATTTTTGTAAATGCATCAATAGAAAAGTAAGTATTTCAATTATTGTTTTTTAACAATACCATTAGTATAAAAAATTAATCAATATTCAAATTGAGGGTGTCCTGTAGGTACTTAGTATTTGTAAATGAGATGAAGGTTTGTTTTTGTCAGAAAATATGTCAAACATCTTCTATGCTTTAGAGAAAGAGTCTTGTTCGCAAGAAGTAAGTATATGTAGTAATTTATCTGCGTTATGTAGTAATTTTTCTGCGTAATGCAAATTCTTCATAAGCCTAATATTTGTGTTTATACCTTTATTTTGTAGGTCTTATATGATTTCATAGCTTAGGTGTCAAATGTAATTAGGACAAATATGGAGACATTGTAACAGTTTAAAGAGCAAATGTAATTTTTTTTTCTCTTTTTGCAACTTCAAGTAGTATGTTGTCTTGAAAGAATAAGGAAACCATTGAGTATGCAAGTAGTATTTGGTTAATTTCAGTTTTTGCCTTATCTTTTTACTGAAAATGATTTCATATTAAGACTTGTTAGAAATAATATAACAAATTTAACTTATCTGGTTCATTTTTATGCCAACCTCCAAAGTTGCAGTGAAACTCTAAAAAAAGATTGGAAGACTAGTTTTCTATGTTGCAAGTTTGGTTTCTACTATTATTAATAGAGGTGCCTAGGGTGGCAAATTTTCTATTTGCATAGAAAGAGGAACACATTTAAATTTGACATTCTTTTATTACAATAAGGGAACAGAGGATTGTAATTTGATAATCATGTAAAAAAGTAAAAACTTTGCCAAAACTGTAATTTGATAATTATGAATCATAAAAGCCTCTACATTGAAGAAACGATTATGATCATAAATTAAGCATGAATTGCCAGGACTCATGCTTTTGTTCTTCATCATTTCTATGTTCAATTGATTAATTTACAATATTCATAATGTTCCTCGCTACGTCTCTAGCCTCAGGCAGCCTATCATTCAACATCTCTGCAGCCATTTGAACCAGCAAAATCAGCCCAAACTCTTCCATTCCTTCCAACCCCTAAAACACTCACCACCATATGTTTCTAATCACATTTGAGATCCCAAAGACTCAAGATAATGATCAAGCAATAATCGAACTTTTTAATAAACCTGGATGAAACACCAATATTAGAACAATTTTACAGCAAATTATAATTATAGAACAAAGTCAAACCATGTTCAAAATGTTCAAACCATTGAAATTTTACAGCATAACACTTATATAAGAAAGTCCAACCATGTTCAAAATGTTCAAACCATAGCAATTTTACAATATAACACTTATAGAACAAAGTCAATTCATGTCAAAAATGTTGAACCAAACCATGTCAAAATTATCAAACAAATGATAACTAATACTTATCCAAAACTAATACATAACAAGAAGTTGGTATCCAAATTATCAATCATCTACAACTTGAGATTTCTTAGGAGCAGATCTTTTTGCCTTCAGTTTGATCCTCCTCCTAGTTTAAGTTGTAGTGGCAGTTATATTTTTGGAAGCTTGAGTAGTTGTTGCATTAGTATTAAGAGGTTCTTGTACTTAATATTGACTTCCACCTATCTATGAAACATAAAAAAAATTAAAAAGCTAAATATTACCATCTCCCTTATAAATACATATAAATGTTGTAAATATGTATTTAAATAACTTACCATAAAATAGGTATTCCCACTAACTTCCCCAAATGTCACTCCATATCTGATAATTACTTATAAAAACAAAAGGAATTATAATGTTATATAAGTTAGAGACAAAATAACTTAAAATTACAATTAATATTCACTAACCATTCTATGCTCTCTGCTTAATATAGAAGATGCAGTATTTGAGTCTATAGATACTGGTTGTGTGGGTCTTTGAACTGGACGGCTATGAAAACAAGATGAAGGGGCTCCAGTTTTTAGTGACCTTCCTCTTTTTCGCTATATTATAAATATTGAACAGAAACAAAAATTTAATAATACTTTGTGATGAATAAATAGACATTTATTCTACAACTAAAATGAAGAGAAACAAAAAATTAATAATAACTACCTTAACAATTTTGGGTTGTCTTGAAGGTTAACTCTTATTTTTGCATCTCTCTTATATTGTGACCAATTTCATAACTATGATGGCATCTTATAGCTACTCCAACCTTACTCAATTTGTTGGATTTTATAGTTCTTTAGTTTTAACCCTTCTTCTTACCTTTTTGGGTTTTCCAAGCATCTTTTTGATCAACAGAGGTAATATGCCAAAGATTTTTAATCTTCGGGCAAAATTTAGGACCATTAATGAGTTTCATAACATAGCGGTAATTCTTCAAATGACAATCACACTTGTGACATCGATTGACATAAGTATTTATATCCTTCCTCTAATATGATATACAAGCCACAATATGTTTACATGGAGTCCCTATTAAATCTCATAGTCTACATGGACAAGTTTGTGCTTGTAAATCAATGAACTTGTCCGCAAAAAATGTGGCTTCAATTTTCAAATTTCAAATTCTCATTTGCCACGTTATTACGATTAACGGAAAATTTAATGGTAGATTATTTTTGCAACAAATTGAAAATTAGAGCATTAGTATCACTTTTTAAAGTTCGAATTAGTACTGCAAATTCAAGTAAAATTTGAGATATTTTTTGCAATTAACTTTTTCTATAATCTAGTTACCAAACTCTTTGAAGTTAATGTTACTGAATGATTCAAATTAGATATTTATTTAAAAGAATATGTTCTAAATTTAAGTAGTGAAATTGATATATTAAAATACTTAAATGTGATTCTAAAAAAATATAAATTTTAATTATGTTGCCTAGAGATCTTTCGGTTATTCCTATTTTTATAATACTTAAAATTTGAATTTATTTTAATTAAAAAAGATGACAAGTTTATTTCGATCGATCAAATATAATGAAATCTATTGTTACTTTTGAGAGTTGATAATTGTAAAAAGATTTTGTCATGTAATTGATTTCGCAAAAATAATTAAGATTTATTTTGTCTATATTTTAAATTATTTATTATATTTCAATTATTTATTTAAAGATAATTATTTTTATAATGATAAGTTGATAACTATCATTAATTAATATTTTAAAAAAATTATTATTTAAAAGTTATCACAATTATATATTTTTGTATTTATTTGTTTGATTAATTCTTTATAACGTTTATAAAAATATATTTAATTTTCGATAAGTTTATAATTATTTTAAAGATATAAATTAAAGTTGCAATGAATATATTATATATCATGTCCGGATATGACTTAGTGAGTGTGAAAATTCAGAGTATATCCACCAAAAACTAGAACTGAGTCATATAACCAAAATAGCTGAAGTCTGAGAGTCCTTCCTGGTATAGACAAGATATTCTGGAATTGTACAAGTAGCAATTCATGTCAGTCTCCACCTGCCACTTTCAACCTCCTGTGTATGTTACCTTCGTAAAATTGCCTAGTTCGTATCGCCAAAATTAGTGCAAGAAGAGCACCAACAAATGCCGTACATGTCAAAATGATGAATGAAAGCCTGTAACATCGAACACCGAGGCAGGTCAGCTCTTTCACTGAAGACTTCTCAATACCCTTCTCTGAAAGCTCCTTCAGTGCCTCGTAATCATATAACGCCCCTGTGATCTTCACATTTAGTATGTATAATCCCAGAGGGGATGCCATTTGTACAGAAGTGAGCAAAGTAGCGAAGCGCTTGAGGCCGAAAAGCTCAGAAATTACAGCGTAAAGTAATGGCCATTGAGCACCAAGCGAAAATCCCATGATCACTGATGCTATGTAGATCGAACCCGAGAAGGGAAAGGCAACGAATAGGTTGCCAACGCATGACAAAAGAAGTACAAATGTCCACAATAAAGGCCGTGGCATTCTGTACCTCATTAACAGGATCTCTGACACGAAACCGGAGAAGATTCTTCCAAAACAATTCCATATACTTACCAGTGAAACAAGGTAATGGATGGTTTTAGTTGGATATCCCAGTGACTCCCCAATTTGACCCAAGTTGTCGGTTGCAGTGCAGGTTGTACCAAGTCCACATACTGTTACACAAAGTAGTATCAGCATGTCCATGCTGAAAAGGGCTTGCAAGACTGTGTAGTCCTCACCTCTTTCTGGTTTGTTACACATGAATATGGAAAGGAAACATGATCTCTTCGCCTTCTGTTTTAGCCTTTTTGGGTTATCTTCTTCTGGAGCAATTTCTGGTAGTCTCTCAATGAGTGCATCGCTCGGAAGCCTCAGAGGATCCTGTCTTGTGTTGGTCATTTGAACCCACCCTTCTCTAACGACAATAAGAACAGGAGAGAATAGAATAACGCACATCATTATGGCACCAACACGGTATAGTATGCTGGAGAAATTGACTTGTTTCTGAACAACAATCATGCCCATGAGAAACAAAGCCAACACAACTAACACACAGAGGAATTGGTAAAAGACTCTGAGCTCATTACGTTGCCTCTCACCCTTGTTCTCTCGTATTGCAGAAGCGAAAAACAGATAGAGAGCAGAAGGGAAACAAGCAATCAGAAAAATGATGGAACTGGAATTGTTTCCATAGATGGCCAG
>JAOQMM010000008.1:4328395-4339022 GCA_027563515.1 Erythroxylum platyclados | reverse complement strand
TCATGAAGTACTCCAACCTTGTATTCTGCTTCTCAGATTCTAAGGGCGGCGATGATGTTTGCTTGTCTGCTTACTCCAGTTGCATAAATATTTTCGACTCCGTCCTACAGATTGCTGGAAACATAAACGTAAGGAAGAAAGAAACCTGAAACTAATTCTTAAAACAATCAAATTTCGTCTACTTCAATCGATTGACGATGAGAATTCTCCTTTGTTTTTAATCTGCAGTACTATGATATCAGAAAGACGTGTCAAGGCCAGCTGTGCTACGACTTCTCGCGAGTTGATAGTTTTCTAAACCAAAATACAGTTAAGAAGGCTCTTGGAGTAGGAAACATAGATTGGGTTTCTTGCAGCGTTGCAGTTTATCAGGCCTTGCAGGCGGATTGGATGAAAAATTATGAAAAAGGAATTCCTACGCTTCTGGAGAGCGGTATCAGAGTGCTTATATATGCTGGAGAGGAGGATTTGATATGCAACTGGCTTGGTAAGCCTCTCTTCCACATTGTGGTATAATCAGAAAGCTCCTACTTAACATAACAATATATTATATACATATTTGGCACAGGAAATTCTTGGTGGGTTAATGAAATTGAATGGTCTGGCCGGAAACAATTTTTAGCAAGTCCTACAGTCCCATTTAATGTTGGAGGTTCTAAAGCAGGAGAGCTAAAAGAACATGGCCTTCTCTCCTTCCTCAAGGTTTTTGGCTACACCTACATTTATCACATCAGCATCACCGTTCTTAATTTTTCTCAGGTTAATCATACGATAAATCTAACTCTTTCAACTATATGGCTGACTCTATCAAAATCAGGTCCATAAAGCTGGTCACTTGGTGCCAATGGATCAACCGAAAGCTGCATTACAGATGCTGAAGACATGGATGCAGGACAAGCTGAGCTAGTCAATCACTAAACAACCATTTATTGCCTTTTTTGCTGATAAACCAATAGATGTATTGCTATAGCCGCATTTCATGCTCAATATGAATTTGCAATTCATTAGCAAATATTCTATACACATAGCTAAAATTAACAAGACTTAACATGACAACTTTTCATTGAATTCGTATTAAATAATGTATGTCATTCAAATTTGTTAAACTAACTTACGTATTCAAGAATGGAAAGTAACTTACCATTGAATTCGATGTGTACGCCAATATTCAAGCCTATGATGCTTTTATCTTAGTAATTATTTAATTGCTATCTTTCAAGTCAAATCTTGTCACCAATCAAGTAGTCAGGAGCGCATCTTATGCTTAAGAAGGTTGAGGTGACTATCAATCTTCAAGGCTGTCGAACTATTTGACAGATAATAAAAAGAAGCAGTTCTGTCAGAAGCCGAAGACGGGCTTTATTTAAGGCAGTTTGTTTGTATTTATATTTTTAGTTTCTTATTTATATTTTTAAATTTAGTAAAAAAAAATTATTTGAGTTTTTAGTTTTAATTTTTTTCAGTTTTTAAAATCTATGAAAATTATAAAAAGTAATTTTTATTTTTAATTTTAGTTTCTTTCAGTTTTTAAAATTTATAAAAATATAAAAAAGTGATTTTTCATTTTCTAATTTTATTTTTTATAATCTGGTTTCTTATCAGCTAAATATATATTATTTAATTATTTAATATATTAATTATTAATAAAAATTATAAGTAATTTATTTTATTTTATTTTTTGAAATTAGATTAAATTACATTAATGTAATGATTATTAATAAATATAATTAAATTTAAAATATCTTCAAATAAATATTAATTTTAAATTATTTATTTTAATAAAAAATTATAGTAATTACAATCAGTAATTAAAAAATATCAACATTGACATAATAACCAGAAAAGTTTTTGCTTTTATTTGATAGAAAAACGTAAATTAAAATCAATACTGAAATATCAAAAGTGGAATAAATTTACTAAGAAAGTAAATAAAAAAGAAATAATTAATTATATTTTTATTTGTGATAATAACTTAGCAGAAAATAAAATATGCTAATAATAAAAAATATGTATATATGAATCTATAATTGTTGTCAATAATAAAGTTTAATTTATTGTTACAAGTGGTTGTCACTAATGAGGTATAAGTATCAACTATAGTAATTAATAATAACTAAAACTGACTTACCACAACAATTTTATGAAAACAACATTCAAACAATTCTATGTTTGCTAATTGTTGGGAAAAATCTAAAGGCAAATGCTTTTGTTTTGACAGCAAAAAGAAAAATTGTTGCTAATTCTTTATTTTCTATATTGATAATCGGGTCAACTCAATTATCAGTACTAGAAAATTTTATATATGTCACTCGCATCTAAGGAGAGCAATGGACTAATCTATTAGTTAACCTCACTATTTTTTTTAAAATTAAAAATATAAAACAACGTTTTATTTTTAAATGAGTCCAGGTCTAAATTACTAAGGCCCATAATAATTAAGTCTCGAATTAGTCTGATCTATTGAAAACACTTGAATCTAAATCTATGAGCTGCCCATTGTTATTCTATGTTTTTTAAGCCACATCAGAGTTTTTCTCAACTCAAAATTTCTATGTTTTCCTTAAAACTCCGTCACAAATAGAATCTAAATTAATGTAGAGGATTTAGGTTATAGTTCAAATCCATATCTTATAAATACATAAAAAGAAGATTTTGATACTCTCATATCATTTGTACAATACACGACTAAATAACTGTAAATATAAAGTTTTGAAGCACGTGCCTCAATTCGTTCCATGCCTGCATTACTCGAGCACTCCTTTATTATACTATAGTATTCCATGATCATATCGTCCTATGATTGGAGGTGGCCATTGGTCTAGGTAGAATTAAAGTTAGGATTCAATCCAAAAATATTTGTTAGGACTTAGATTTCAGGTGACACAAAGCTCGATTGAGCTTATTTAAAATTTGAATCATTTTCTTGTTTATTTCAAATTAAAATTATTTAATTTAATTTAAACATAATAAGATAGCACTATTTTATTTATAATCATTTAAATTTCGAATCATATCAAGTTTAAATTCGATTTGAAAATAAAATAAAATTTCTTGAAATTTAATTAAATCAATTTAATTATATTAATTTTAAGTAACAAAACAATACAGCAAAGATTTTGGATCAAATGTAAAAAAAGGGTATCTAAAAAAAATAGAAATATCTAACATATAATAAATAGTAACCCATCTTGATGCTGTATTGAGTTGTTATTTTATATTTTTATTTTTGACTCAACGAAGTACAAGTACAACGAAATAACGACGATCATTCTTCTTACATCTTGGAGTCGGTCTATGCCAACTAAATATGTCAAGTCTGCCTATAACAGAATAACAGGGAAAGGCAACCCCGGAAATTGCGCATAAAGGCACTTTCCTCACCAAATTCCAACGCCTTACACTCACTCGTTACCCATCTTTGAATCTTCGCGTTCTTTCCTTATTGAAAGAGAATTTCGGTTAATGATTTGAGTAGGTAATAGGAATATCTCTTTTTTTTTTCTTTTTGTTATATTATCTGAGAAAGCTAACATCGACGAACGATCCTTGGCTGGTCGCATCCTGCTATTGCTGGCCGCACAACAATCCAATCCTATCTTGTCAAGATAAGCCTGCTACGTCATTAAACAATTATCTGACTTTCTAATGGAAAACAAACTCAAATTCAGGCACAACATCTGTAAACAGTCCAGAGACTTAAAACGACATGTTATAATTTTTAAGGTTTTGTATAACCAAAACCAATAGCTTAGAAGGAACACTATGTCTTTGTTTCTTTGCATTTAAGTTACAGATTGTTGTTTTAATATAAGCAAGAGTTTACTCAGTATGCTTCTTCCAAGTAATGGAACTTTTAAGACGTTGGAGTAAAGCCATTGTTTTGTGTGTACAAGACAAAGATATATTATCTATATAAAACGCGTAGAGTCCGCTAACCTCTTTAAGATATTGGCATCTTGCACGCAAGATAATCCTAAAAATTCCCTTTTGTTCATTTGTTACAACGACCTGATCATTCTCTCCTGTCAATAACAAAGCTAAAACGGATCCCCGCAGACAAACCTTAGCTTGTAATTCTATGCTTCTCTGAAAAGGAAGGAGAATTTTGTATGTGTTGGGGATGGGGGCAAAGAAAGTAAGAAAATTTCTCATAATCCAACATCGCTGGCTGGCTAGAGGTCGTCCTCATAAACTAGAGACTCCCAATGGCCATCCTTTCAAGACAAGATAATTCAGTTAGCCCTACCAATTTGTTTCTTTATGGGAAATGATTAAAGAATAGTGTAATTAATTATGAGCTTAAAGGAATCAGACATGAATCAGACATGAATCAGACTAATCACCTAATTCTCATCAATTGAAAGAAGTAGAGACATCCTTCAAGTGGTGTGAGAAATATGACTCTAATGGCATCCCATGTGGGGTTCACGAGCCATATAAATATCTTCTTACGGAATTCTAACGCTCTTAAATCACAATCTAAACCCAATCTGTAAACCATACATGCCTTAGTTCTCAAGTGTCATGTAGTATAAATATCATTTTACTTAAAAAATATGATTTTACTAGTTAATGCTCAAATAAATGAAACTACTACTAACTTACGTCATTGTTATGTTAATCTAAGTTTTTGTAGCACCTTTTGTCAACAAATGCCTACCCACTCTTTTTTGTCCCCCGTCTGTATTGAACTTAAACGAATATTTTTATATATTTCAAATGAGTTTGAAATCAGTTTGACTACAGTAATCATAGTATATGGTCCTCAATTAAAAAAAATGGTACCACATAGATTTAGATTAATGAAATCTCAACTTGAATAAGTAATTTTGTTTATTTGGCATCCAGGTCAATAATTATTCAAGGAATCAGGAGACTAGCCTCTTAATCTGCATTTACTAGGCGACAATGAAAGTGCAAAGAATGCTCTTTAACATGCCCTTCAGAGCAAACTGCATACATACCAGGCTAATGATTGATGATTCTTGATTAGAAAAACGACCCAGAGACTTTATCTTAGCTAAAGTGGACCACTTATCTTTCCGTAATTTCATTTATAAAAGCTATTTTGTACATACAACATTGACGACTTTTTTGTGCTTTCCCATTTGGCGTCTGTTAAGGGGTGTGAGAAATGAGATTTCTATCTACGGGTGATTTAAGTCAACTTGAGTGCTGTAAAGCTCAGGCCAGGGTATTCGGAGGAAACCTGCCTTTCCAAAAGAGGTGTGATGGTTACACTTCCAGTCTATATAAATAAATACATTGTTCAAACAACGGAGAATCATTTCTTGAGCTACAGATAAACTCGAGTCCTTGAGCTCTCTAGCTTACAAATTCCATCACAAGTTCTCAAACAACGAATTAGCTATTTTTGATACAGACAAGGTTACAAAAGAAATGGCGTCAACTTGCCCTTACGCTCTGCTTTCTTTTTTCCTTTTTTCCTTTATTATTTCATTTTTGTCAGATGCAAAGTCCCCTGACAGACAAGTACGATTCTCTTCGACAATCAAGTCACCCAGATTGCGGGCGGAAAAGCTCATAAGAGACCTGAACCTGTTCCCAGAACAGGATATCAACATGGGCTCAGATGATGAGTCTTTGGTGGAAACTCCAGCGATAGTTGAGAAGCAGTTCAGCTTTCATCTTCTTGGCGATCCTGGGCCTTCCGTTCAAGACTTGGGTCACCATGCTGGCTACTATCGCCTTCCTCATACTAAAGCTGCGAGGTAAGAGGACCATACGCCATTTGTCTAGTCATGACTAGTTATGAAAATGTAACGGTACTGAGATATAAGATTCCGACTTGGATAATTATTGTAGTTTGGCGGGTTGTGCATCAGTTTTTATTTTGTATAAAAAGTAATCTGTCGAGTAGCTAACGTTGCCTACTGTCACGCAGAATGTTCTACTTTTTCTTTGAATCAAGAAACAACAAGAAAGATCCTGTTGTGATATGGTTAACCGGAGGACCAGGTTGCAGCAGTGAATTGGCGTTGTTTTATGAAAATGGTCCTTTCCAATTAATGAGCAACCTGTCTCTTGTATGGAATGACTTTGGTTGGGACAAGGTATAGAAAGAACCTATCCGAGTATGATCTCGTGAATGCACTTTTTCATTGCCTCATGTCAACATTTTGTATGGAAATGAAATTGCAGTTGGAAGACTTTTTTTCATCTTTTCTTTGCATCCTTGCAGGCTTCAAACCTAATATATGTTGACCAACCCACTGGAACCGGCTTCAGTTATACATCAGATGCAAGTGACATAAGACACAATGAAACAGGGGTTAGCAATGACTTGTACGACTTTTTGCAGGTCAGTTCCTGATGGTTTCTTACAAGAAAACTTTGGTCCAATGTCCACCAACCTAACCTGAACCTGAGTTTTCCAATGATGATGCTAGGCTTTCTTCAAAGAGCATCCTCAGTTTGCCGAAAATGATTTCTACATAACTGGAGAATCTTATGCTGGACACTACATCCCTGCCCTTGCTTCTCGGGTGCACCAGGGTAACAAGAATAAAGAAGGCCTTCACATCAATCTTAAGGTATCGCTCTGCTTTATTCAGTTTCATTTCATCTACTTGCTTCATGCACGCTCTGTTGGAACCACAACATAGCTCAAGTCAACTAAAGAAATGATTTAACAGGGATTCGCCATTGGGAATGGTCTAACTAATCCTAGCATCCAGTACCAAGCATACACGGATTATGCTCTAGAGAACAAATTAATTCAAAAGTCCGACTATGATAGGATAAACAAAAAGATCCCAGATTGTGAGCAAGCAATAACAGATTGTGGTAACTCTTGTCTCTCAGCCTCATTTTCCTACATACGAATTCAGAAATGATTGATAAGTCATTGTAGTTAACTCTATCGAATGGGAAATTCTCAGGCAATGATGGTGAAGCTTGTGAAGATGCATTTTATGTTTGCACCGGCATATTCAATGAGGTCATGAACGTCGCTGGCAATATAAATGTAAGGAATATTTCCATTATCCTGTGCCGAAATTATAATAAAATAAAGAACAACATTTTCATTTAACAGAACTGATTCTGAACTTCAAAGAGATTTCTATTGGGTGTTGTTGTTGTAGAACTGATTCTTAACTAATAACATCTTAAAATGTGATTACTTGACTGTGCAGTATTATGATATCAGAAAGCAATGTGAGGGCAGTTTATGCTACGACTTCTCAAACATGGAGGACTTCCTGAACCTAAAAGCAGTAAGGGATGCTCTAGGGGTTGGAAACAGAGGCTTTGTTTCATGCAGTAGTGAAGTTTATGATGCCATGGTAAGGGACTGGATGAAAAATCTTGAGGTAGGAATTCCTGCACTTCTTGAGGATGGTATAAATGTGCTTATATATGCTGGAGATCAGGATCTCATATGCAATTGGCTTGGTAATCCTTTTCTTTGATCATATATTCAATGGAATAAACTATATGTTTGTATTTAAGCATTATGCAAATAAACTTATGGCATAATCACAACTGCAGGGAACTCAAGATGGGTCCATGCCATGAATTGGTCTGGCCAAAAGGATTTTGGAGCAGCTTCTACAGTTCCATTTGTCAGTGAAGGCAAAGAAGCAGGACAGCTTAAAGGCCATGGACCTCTCAGTTTCCTCAGGGTCTCCCTCCCTTTCTCTGTTTTACACACTGTCTCCCATTCACTTCTGTTCAGAAACTAATTAGATTACAATTCATCACAGGTTTACAAAGCTGGTCACATGGTGCCAATGGATCAGCCAAAAGCTGCACTACAGATGCTGACAAGCTGGACGCAAGGAAAGCTTGCCGTGACTAGCAGTACATACAATGTTGAGTCAACATTCTAATCGATTAGAGTACCTCAACTATACAAATCTTATAATTCAATGTATTGTCCACAACTCCTTCAAATATATAGAATAAAAGATCTCATTTTTCTCGAGTTCAATCTTAACTCATTTTACTTCCAGTCCAACATATACACCAGCAGCAATATTGAAAAAGAAATGGCTCGCACTAGAAAGAATAACAAAATAGACCTTAATCCTCAAAACAATTTCTATTATAGCATAAGAGTATATGGTGACTGATTTCTGAACACGCTCTGTAGCAAAGGTCACCGTACATATCACACCCTCCATGGTTTTACTACTTCAATTAAATTAATCTGCAAGGGTATTCTTTCTTAGTTCTTACAATCTTCTGCTTTTTGTACGAAGAAAGGCAAGATTTGGGTCTTTCTTCCAAGTTCCTACCTTCGACTCCCGGTTAAACGTGCTGGTTATGGACAAATGCTCTCAAACTTGAGATTAAAAAGGACCAGACTGTTTCCATACGAACCAGTCCAAAACTATTTGAACTCCCTTTCTAAGGTTAGTCCGACGCATGCATAAGATTTTCTAGAGATGTGACAAAAAAAATCTATTATGCCTTATAGTTATCGATCTTTTGTTATGATGTTCACTTCTTTCACTAAGTGTTCGATTGATTCATTCCACCTTCTTTTGAAATCTTCTGGTGTTGCTTTATCCACTTTTTGCTAAAGTCTTACATAACCGTAAGAAGTAATAATAGTATTGGATTAAATGATGGGATTTTAGTGATTTTGTCACAATCATTCATTATAATAAGCAATTAATTTATCAGTTTAGAAATAGAATAAAAAGTTAACACCTACAATTCACCTCTCTCATATGTCATCTGGGGACCAACAAGCAATTAAAGTCAAAAATTATGTAGATGTAGATAGTAACAATCTCTTTGTTACTTCTAAGAATTAAAAAAAAAAGGTTCTTTAAAGGAAGAAAATTGTAAACTTCCAAATAGAGCTTAGGGTAGACATGGGTCAAGGGTTATTTACCCGGACATTCTTCTACCCCGCTTATGCTATAAATTAGTTTTATCTATCTTTTCTATTATTGTTTTATATAAAATTTACATAATAATTCATTACATTAAGCAATTTATTTTTTAGATTAAAAATAAAGTAAAAAGTAAACATAAACATAAACAATTAACATCTCTCTCATGTTTTATCTAAAGATAAACAAGTAGTTTATGCCAAAAAATTATAAAGACCTTAACATTTTACCTTTACTTTTTTTTTTTTGGTTCTTAGAAGTATCAAAGAGAGTGTAACTATCCACGTTTGCATAATGATTTGAGGAGACCATAATTCATGAATGCTCTTTGTCTAACAACCTCGTTACTATTACACTAACTATTAGATTTTTGCCATTATACTTATAAGTTCCAAAATTCCACGATCATCATCTCTACTAAGAAACAATAACCAAACCTTTTTCCTTATAATTTTCACGGTTGTTGTTGTAAAGACTTTGACAAAAACTCCATGTTCATACTAAAATTCACATAACTCAATTCAACTTTATCAAATTCCTTATGTTTAAAGTGCTTCACACAAAAGTCCAGGGAAATAAATGTGTTTACTTTAGCAAAATAATGGACAACATCAACAGAGAAAGAATGGACAAAGATGCAACAAATGCCAACTTTTATTAATTATCACAATAATTTCAAAGATGCAATACTCAAAATTTCTATATTAAAAGAATTTGTTTAAATGAACTATTTATAGACATTTTGAGACTTTATACACAAAAATAAAAAAGTGGACACAAAGCTATTGTGTTCACTAACTTGGTAGTTAATATCTTGAATCACTTATGCACTACTTTAATGAATAGTCAACACATTAAACTACCAATTTTACTATTAATTGAATGGATCGTGTTAAAAATGAAGTTTTGATACTTCGGTCATTTTCTATATTCTTTGTCGTTTCCTCCCACTTTCTTCATGCTTCAACTTACAACTTTATCTCATTACCTATGATCTTTATCTAAGGATAATGGCTAGTCAAATTTTAAGCCAATTTACACGTTATAAATGATAAACATCACAATCTAATATGTTCGTCCATTATCTACTCTTTAAGGATAATTTTTCCTTGGTCCGTCCAAAAACACCTATTACAGTTTGACTACCATAGCCAAGCGAGTCAATGCACCAACATTATGTCATAGTTAATCAAGTTCAAACCCTACTTGATTTCACCTGGTTAAGCTATCTTGAATGCTTAAGCCATGATAGTTTTTGGATAAGGTTCACCAAAAGCAAGTAAAATAGTACTATGAGTGCTAAATGGGTACCAATTGCTTCCACCAAGCCCACTATCAACATTTAAGACTACTGTAGAAGGCGTCATTTCAAGGACCTTGTGAGTGGCACGGGATCTTCTGTCCCTTTTAGCCAGTGCTAACTCTATTCTCTTTTATGTGGGCTGTTGATCTAGGAGTTGAGTGGTTTAGTCGATGGTGAAGATATCACGGCACAGAATAAGTACAGAATAAAAGTTACAGGAGATTTGATTCCCTTGCTAGTTGGGACTGACCCCTCTTTAGTCTCCATTTAATAGGGTTGTTTGGTAAATAGCTGATAAGTCATTTTTTAGCTTATTCAAAGGTTTTAGCTGTTTGACCTGGTCAAACAGCTAAAAAAGATGTTTGGTAATTAACTTATTAGGTTAGCTTATTGAACTCAATAAGCTGATTTTTGAAAAGCTAATAAGAGTAGCTTTTTGGTCTTTAGCTTATTGAAA
>JAOQMM010000008.1:4286189-4296614 GCA_027563515.1 Erythroxylum platyclados | reverse complement strand
CACTCTGACAGAGTCTCTGGTATGTTACCAGTTAGATTGTTCTGCCAGGCAAAGAAAAGAGTCAAGCTCTTAAGGTTGCCAATAGCCGCAGTTATCTCGCCGGATAAATCGTTGTTGTCTACTTCAAGATGAGTGAGAGCTGTACAGTTTGAGATTTCAATTGGTATGGTGCCTGATAACTGGTTAACACTAAGTTGAAGGTCTTGGAGCTTCAAAAGGTTTCCAAAACTTCTAGGTACGCTTCCTGTAAGAAAATTCTCAGACAAATCAATAACTTTGAGCTCAGAGCAGCTTCCAAGCTCGTCTGGGATTGTGTCTACTAAACTGTTCTGCCACAAGAGTAAATTCTGGAGCTTGGCGAGTTCCCCAATTCGTTTCGGGATCGGACCAGATAAAGAATTCTGATACAAGTATAGGTTCTGCAACTCCTTACAGTTTCCAATCTCTTCTGTGATAGGACCAGACAAAAATGCTGTATAAATGGCTATAGTTTGAATTCTTTTCAGCTTTCCGATCGACGAAGGAAGATTGCCGGAAATGCTGGTCTCAGCCAGGCCTAACATAACCAAGTTGGTGCAGTTTCCAATCTCCTGAGGTAGCTCACCTTTAAGATTTTTATTCCCACCGGCTCGGAAAATTTGCAGCCTGATCAGAGCTCCAATGCTCTTTGGAATATCACCAGTGAGTTGATTGTCAAAGAGAGTCAAATTCTCTAAACTTGAAAGGTTTCCAATATTAACTGGAATCCCACCTGCAAGAAAATTTGCGTTGAGAGATAAGCTTTGCAGTTTGCTTAACCTGCAAATTTCCTCTGGGATTTCACCCGAGAGAGAATTATCACTGAGGTCAAGGAAACTAAGCTCATGGTATTCTCCAAACTCTTTGGGAATTGAACCGGTGAGGTTGGTTGATGAAAGGGTAAGGGTCTTCAAATACTTGAGAGAGTGAAAGTTTGATGGCAGTGGACCTTGCAAATCAACTGCTTTCAAACTTATCTCGACAACGTTGCCATTTGAGTTGCAACTGACCCCATACCATTTGCATGGACTTTGGTCTAAAGGATTCCACGAATTCAACACACCTGTTGAGCTGTTTAAACTGTTCTTCCATGTCAAAAGAGCTTGTCCTTGTTCATCTATGGAGTGAGAAGAATGAAAGAGAAGAGAATTTATTGATAGAAGCAAGGTGAAAGAGAAGATATTGGGAGAAAGTGAGAGATTCCTTGAGGATGCAGGCATTGCTGAGAGTTGAGAAAAGTTTATCTGTTTTGGGATTGTTGAGGGAGGAACCCCATGTTTTGTTTATAGAAGAAATGCAGAAGATCTGGATCCAAAACCACCTTCTTTTTTGCAATTTTTTTAGTTATTAATGCCATTAGTCTACTTGTCAGCTAATTGATGTTGATGCAGATAGATGTTTGGTTTCATTCAAGTGGATGTTCTTGTAATGCACTTTTTGGCTGTTGCTGTCAAAATCTAAAAAGAGGTTATTTTGGACTTCCCTTTAAAATGCCATCTCTGTTTCTTACATTACAAATGGTAGCAAGTACGTAACTTTGATTAATTTTTACTGAAAAACCTGTAGTGATTAACTTTTTAGTAGATTATAAAATTTTACTATACAGTTAGTACATTTTCAATTAAATTAACAAAAGAGGATCTACTAAACAGTAAATCAAAAGAAAAAGGTAAATTGGTTTGCCTACACGAATTTAAGAAATCTACACCTGTATTGGTTATTCCTATCCTAGCTTTGGTTATTGATGTTGATGTGGGATTTGGTTGAGTAATGATGTGCACATGTGAACAACGAATATGTGAAAAATTTAAGGTATGCTTCTGGTAATTTTGTCGGATGGTCTTGGTTATAATGGATTAAAATTTATCAGAAAATGAAGTCTGGCCTCGAGTGGAGGGAACAACAATCGCACCAACTCATATTGGAGATGGTGGATTAACATTCAACTAATTCACAAAAAGAAAGAAAAGAAAAAAGAGATTCTTTACAATTAGTAAAGCTGATGGGCAGCACTAAGGGGCACTGCACTAGGCATTATTGTGTATTATTATGCCACCAACACCATCTGAAACTAAAGTTTTTGGCTTCTGTTTGTTAATTAACTTGTTTCTTCTTCTTTTTTTAATCTTTTGAGTTTATTCCTCAGGATTTATGGAAGCGGCTCTTTTGAGGATAATTATAAAATTTAACTAAAATGCTGAAATAACTTCTGGTTTGGTGATGAAGAACAAGAAATGGGGGAGATAAGTAAATAAAGCAAAGCCTTTATGATGAGAACATGGTTTTGGTTACTTAATGAATGAAATGGATTGATATGCATCTATTCTGCTAGACAGGAACGATGGAAAATTTGGAAGAAAGCAGAAGTTTCCATCCAATTCCTACTGAGGTTGAATGCATAAAGGTAAAAGGGTCAAAAAAAAAAGACCTAAACATTTATACTAAATTTAAATTAAATTTTATCGTTTCAAGTCATTTAAAAAGAACTCTAAAGTTTTATAAATATTCAAAAATAACCTTATCATTTTGGAAACGTTAACAAATAACTTTAGGTTAACAATTTCTTCACATTTTTATTAAAAAAAATATACAAATGACCGAAAGGATGCTCTTTACATCGGTTGAAAGTAAGTTAAAAATCTATTAACCCGCTTGATCATAGTAGTAGTAATTTATTTAGTATCTCATGTTACTGCTACTAGAGTATAGTCTAAATGGTACAAATTTGTAGGGTTTTGTCATAACATATTGGCAGAGTATTGATAAACTGACTTCACCTTCTAGACGTTGGTAATGTGTGCAGGTTATGATTCCCTTTGGCTAGGCTGGATTCGTCAACATCTTAACAAATCTACTGAAAAAAACTTCAAGCCGTGATAATTTTGCGTGAAATTCATTATGGAGTTCCTTTGTCAATATTATCATAGTCTATTATAATCTCAAATGCAGATGATCCACTGCTTCATAAATTTGATAAATTCCAATGCAGGAAGACGACATAAATTTGATAAATTCCATAAGTAGCTCCATGTTATATATAGTTAAACCCAACATGTAAAACTAGCAAGTAGAATCATTCCTAAATCACCCCCTTGAACCCAGAAGAAGCTACTGCGAAATAAGGGACGACGAGAGAGGCACACCGTTTCAATCAAATAAAGAAACAAATGACAATGTTATGGGTATTTTTTTTGACTCTTTCAGTAATACGTAAAATGATAAAACCTTATAAATGAATGGAGCCTAAGAGCCTTTGTTTGTGAAGGTAGACATGGAAATTTTCACCTTCAACCACCATCTTTCTCTGGATATAAATCACAACTGGACAAGTAGAGTTGAAGGGTGTTCAAGTAAATAAATGTGCAAAACATTTATACTATACCAAAATTTTAAAACTTATGCAAGAAAAAAATTAAAGGAAGATATCATGAGCCGAATTTGAGAAACAATCAAGGACAAGAATAGCATCAAAGGAAGCGATGAGGAGACTAGATGAAACATAGATGGAAGTGGTCCCCGTCATAGGCAACTTGAAAATGGCTGCCCCATCTTGGAAATTGGAAAAGACAAAAAAGGGATACGTGTAAGATAGTAATGATTTTCTGATACAAAAACAGAGTTAATCCCATTTTTCACCCACCCATAAATAATGGCTGGTTAAGTTTTTCCCTTGAGACACCAAATAGGTGACAATCCACTATGTTATAGATTTAGATCATATAATCAACTCAAATTGCAGATCTCATCACATGAATTTATGATCTGATATACACAAGGTGCGTAGCTAGTGTCTTTATAACTATACAAACATGAAAAATGGAATCAGATCACGTATATGGCCGAGAATAGAAGGGCACATATTCTGATAAAAGAACTGCAAGTTTTTCATATGATCGTGCTCATGCAAGTATATTTAATATTCTTATTATTGTCCAGTTGTGGCTTTGGTATGATGAGTTGCACGTGAGAGCGAGGGCGGTGGAGATATGGGAGAGTATGTCTAGGTGTTGCACACTTGAATTATAGATGTACAAGTGAAAGATGGGACTGATGGACTACTTGTTAGCTATAAAAGCTATATGCACTAAATGGGGATTAATATATATATGGTTATATGTCAAAAACAATTATAAAAAAGAATTGAAAAGGATTTGTAGCCATCCACAACTTCTAAATGCCCATGTTCACACAAGCATGTGGTGTATGAAGAAGCTGCTTATTGGATTTGTAAAAGAGGGCGGCAAAGGGAGCCATATGAGATATTGTTCTTCTTGGTGCTTGGCACACGTGCAATTAGGTTGCCAAAGATGACATGAAGCTCTTAAATTATAGTTTAGTCCCTAATAATGCAACCCCATCATGGAACCAAATCAAGATTTGTCATTTGCTTAAATGAAATTCCATCAATAAATCCATGGGGTCCATGATCCTCCAAAGAAAAATTTGCCCATCTAATCAAATTGATAAATTCAATGATTTTGGTTACTCCTCTCACGTATTTCTTTCTTCTTTGTTTTCTCTTGCAACCAAGTTCAGATTTGACTCTTAATAATTTTGCCAAATCTATGCCCTACAATGACAATGGTATTATCCAACAATTTGTCCCATCTTCCCAAGTTTATCTAAAGAAGTTTATGTATATTGCAAAGTTTAGAAAGGAATATCAATTGGCTTTTGATCTTTCTCTTGCTTGTTATTAGTAATCGACTTATTCAAAGCCAACTGTCCAACTAATGATATCACTTCAAAACTTTGTTCTATAATTCAACATAACTTTGGCTTTGTTTTTCCTTCTTTAGCTTTATATGAATACCCATTTCGCTAAAAACATGGCTTTGTCATGTATAAGCAACTAAAAGATCAATTCCCGCTTCTTTTACTGTGTCTTTGATGTCCTAATCTTTCCATAATTTCAGGATTCCTGTTCCCAAAATAAGCCTTTATTTTCTCTTTGTTCTTATTATATAGTATATACCACACGTAATGTGTATGGAGTGAGGATGATTCCACACAAAAATAAAAAACTTTGTTAATCAAGGTCAACAGTCAAAAGCCCACCTAACATGGCATTTACTTAAAGTTCATTAAATACATTATTAAGCTAACCAACAAAGATTCTGTTGTTTATTGGCCCATGAAAGCTACTTACGCGTCTAAGCTATCTTTTCCTCTAAGCTTTCCAATTACTGAAAGAAATGGGTTTAAAAATTATTAAAAGCCCACAACTAAGCAAATGGAGCCCAGCACCCCACTAAGAAATAGAGAACAGAACTGCAAAGGCGCAGCTCTAACCCCTTAGACTGACATTACAAAAAACTTTTGTTTATACTTTCTAAAATTGGACTGGACTGGTGTGTATTTTGCATAGGGATCCCCAAAATCTCCATTGGCCACCACGGGAGGAAATGGGATGGCAGTGGCACAATTATATTTGCATATCCAGATCAATGGACGCACCCAATTGCATAAGAGAAGGGAAATGGTGTTCAGAGATTGCGACAAACCTTTGAACTTGAATTACTAGAGATGACATGGAACGGAAGTCGGTTCATCTACTCTTTTACAACACTACAATATTAGTATGCGTGCCGTGATTGAGCAGTATACCTTATAACTCTAAGCTTCGAATTTGAACCAAGAGGATTGATGTACAAGAATATGGTAAGCATTGGGGCCAAGCCAACATCACCTCCAAAACATCTCATCAGTGATGAAACATGAGAAAATATACGGAACTTCATACCATCAGACCCACCAGGGAAGTAGGAGATGGCATAGTATCCGAGCGCAATAACCTACAGAGCCAAGTGTGAAGCATATGGCAAGTTTCTGGGGAACGTGGTAAATGCAATGAAGACAAAAAAAAAAAAAACACGTCAATGGCTAGAAATAAGCCAAAACACCTAAGCGCTTTGCCTGAATGGATGTTACTCAAATTCCCAGGCACTATAATTGGAAACCCAGAACATGAATCGCAAGCAACGTAAAGGAACATTAATTGGTGGGCTTATCTACCTCCCTCAAAACTAAAATTTCTCCATAGACCGGACGCAATAAGACAAAACGACACATATGAACAGTTTAGGTACTGTAAATGGTTAAGCTAACACTTACTCCAGCCGATGTACTGGTACTACTGGGAAAGGATTTGCACGGTAATCTATTAAAAAACGTGTGTCTTCAGTATTTTTATTGCAAGATAAGGAACAGAAGAAGATGAGAGGACTAAAGAGACTACGACAGAGTTGATCTATTTCTCTAACAAATGAAAGCACAAGGTATACTTATGGCATGTTTAAGAATTCAAAGGAAATACCAGCCTTATCATCAAATTCATAGATGTTGTTACATTTAATATCTGCACATCACCCATGCCAATGAGATCCAATAACAAGGAAATGGATCATACTTCGGAATTCACTAAGGGCATTGTAGGCCCTAGTTAATAATTTTCGGGACAACAAACATTTCGCAGGCTAATCCTGATGAGGAAAAAGGGTCAGATATGTTCCAAGTATCATAATCTGCAGTAGATCAGGTGGTGAACATAGTCATTTAATTCCATTCCCATCTCATTCACGAATTCAACTTCATATCCAAACATTAAGTGTCACATCAAAATAAAAACCTCGCATCGGATAAAGGAAAAGCGTTGCAACTGAGGTTATAAAAATTAGCAAAGACACATTTGCAACAAGTCAACATGGCCGTCATTTAACAACAGCACAAAAATTTTACCTATTCCAGTTAGAGGGATACATTTTGGTTTTCATAAAGGAAAAAGGGGTAAAAGATGGCATTGGTAGGGATTTAAATGTAAAGTTGGGTTTTCTTGTCTTATCAAATCATGCTTTCTTGCTATTTCGTGTTTCATATACCTTTAATGATGCTGATCCCCTCACCATTGACGTATTTTCTGTATCTGTTCGATCTCGCTGCGCGTCTAGTTAAAACTTCTGGGAATCTGAATTTGAAGAAACTGACGAACGTGAAAATATCAGATAAGCCTTCCTGTCAAAAACCCCTGATTACAGACTTTGGAACTGAGCTGCCCTTATCTTTTCTTACTTTGTTCAACTTTTTTATCACTTTGTTGTTGGTTCATACTTCGTACTTTCCCCCTTAGTGGGAAAAGGTGTTTGTATGTTGGTCCAGACAATCATTTATTCGTGATTGGTTCAAGGTATTTGAGAACTCCAATATAAGTGCTAGGGCCTTTGAATTTCGTGTACTATCCCGACATGTATAACCCAGCAACTAAGGCTCCCAACTTTTACACCCCGAGTCAACATTAATGTTATCAATCTTATTTTCAAGGGCTTTCCCCTCCCTCGAGGTCGAGGATGGCTTGTCGCAGTCTTCGAGACCAGCTTAAGAGCAATTTGCTTTTGTTCTTCAAGAGAACCTGTTACGGCTAAATCAATAGGATCAGAACTGTTAAGTGTGTTGATTATAACAAAATTGACATAATGTTAGAATTGCAACAAATTTGAGTGAGGTGTAAATTAGGGGCAATGGAATAAAATTGAATTAATGTGATCAAATCAATTGAAAAGGTATGATCTAGAATATAATATAATTTACGTGACACTAACTAAAATTATCTATATATAACCAAACTAAGGAAAAGATCAGTTTATCACAATTCACAATAATTCTGACCGTAATAACTTAGTTTAAAACTGGATCTTATTTATTTATATACTAAAAGTTAAAGTGAAAATTTCACAATGAAAATTTCAACTGTGATAAATAAATATAACACATGGGTAGATTTGAAACTGCTTCGGTTAAGGCATTAATACAACTATGAAACAGAGGAGAGATTAGGTAGCCACACAAGTCTTGCAATTGATCACCGATTTCCATCGCAACAGCAGCTGATAAAAGTGTCATCTCTTTTTTCTTATTGATGAATACTTAATACAACCATGTTTTAGGCATTAACAACACACCGCTTCATTTGAAAAGAAACAGAACGTCAAAGAAAGTTCTGCCACGAACAAGTCTTTCCTAAAGTTGTATTCGGAGGAATCCAGAATTTGCCTGCATTCACAAAGATGCAACCAGTTCATGGCACTTTAGATGCTTACAGATATCATATCAGGCTTAAGATGAAAAAGCGTGTGAACGCATATGGTGCAGTTGAAATCTAACATTTCAGAGCCAAATGCGACAGTAGATGATAGTGGACATCCGTCATTGTAAAGGATATTAAAATTTAAAACACTGACAAGGTTTCCCATCATCATCAGTTGTAATTTCTACTAAGACCATTAGTGACCAGGTAAAACTAGTAGTCATCGGGGTGTTTTATTCAATAAAATGCCCTTTTATTAAGAAAAAGTAGATGCCATTTACTAGCAATTTATGAGCTGGAATGGCATCAAAATAACAATATACTCTTTAACAAATTCTGTAATACAGTGTGTGGAAGTTGAAAAAAAAGCTTATGATAGAAGGCAGCACAATCTTGTGCCTGCTCTCTTTTTATTTAGTAATGCCAAGATCAAGCCCCCGTAAGCAGAAAATATGTCAATCTTTATTTAACAGGAAAATTCAAAGCATTTTAAGATCAACGAAATCTGCATCAAGCAAAGAAAGTGTTTAAATATCTACATACAGCAGCAGAAAATGCGCTCTTGGAAAGCAAGATCCTACAGATGCTCTTTCTATGGGAACCTAGAGTAGTAAGAAGACATAACTAAGAAAAAAAAGAATAGAATAGGCACTACCTCATCCATCTCAAGTAGGAACAATAGCTATCCGTCCAATAGTCTTCAAATCAAAGATTTCAATCCAATAACCATCAGGATCTTTAATAAAAGCTATTCCTTTCATTTTCCCTGCAAACAGACTCACAAGGTTAATACAAGTAAATCTACTAGATATCAAGGGGATCCTCCATTGTGATTTTTTCCTATTTATTAAAGAAATAAAACCATTTAATAAGATCATCTCAAACTATGAACCAAAATGTGTTGGTGTTTGTCTGTGTCTATGTAAATAGATATCCAGGAGAACCCGGATGATCACCCACAAGCCAACTTTACAATGAGGTTTTGTTTCTATATAGATCTGATATTTGGTAACGGGAGATGAGTTTGCATTTGGTCCCACCAAGCAATCATGAAACTGTATAAGCAGCATATCACTCTATGGTTATAGCATTTATCTAAGTTTAATTTTCAAGAGTGGAAAATCAATGCAAGGAATACCAAATCCCGTCAGGCTCTGGACCCTTGCAAATTTTTCCAATATATGAACATAAAAGCAGCTGTGGTAGTAAAAATTAATCTCAGAAATGCCGCAGTTCTTCTATAAATAGCTACAAAAGTGAGAAACCAAACTAACATCTAAGATACCTGCGACAACACCAGTAGAAGCCTTGGCAACAATCAACCACTACAGTCCTCAAAATCCCAACTCCAATTTCTAACTTATATCCTTTCTTGATCCTAAACATACTTGAGGCATTGTAACAAAACCATACTTTTGTTCCCAATTAGTAAATGGCATTACAGTTGGAGAATCCTTTGCATTTCTTATAATTTTCATCATTTCCTACAGCAAACACATGCATTTGCCAAGCACCAACAGACATGCACATTTGTCCGACTTTAGAGATTTCCTTTTCTGCCCAAGTGTTCATAAATGGCATTTCAGATGGAGAATCATTTGCATTTCTTATAATTTTCATCATTTCCAACAGCAAACACACGCATTTGCCATGCACTAACAGAAATGCACATTTGTCTGACTTTAGAGATTTCCCTTTCTGCCCAAGTGTTCATAAAACTTGAGATTTTTTAAGGCATCATATTAGTGAAAATATAATTCTATTATTTAAAAGTGATAGCTTTCAACATGTTAATTCTTACCATCATCAGGTTTTTTGACAAAATCCACACCAAGACGTTCAAATCTTTCACAGGCCTTGTATGTGTCATCCACCGTTATTCCGATATGCCCTAAAACCAAAATATCAATTACAAAGAGTTTAAACTATATTGAACTATAGGAAATATAATCTATAGACAAAGTCCTTGTACATCTATGGTAAAAAAAAGTATTTCCTCAATGCTGCCCCAAGGACAACAAAATACAACCAAAATTATATTATATAACAGCAAATATCTACAGCTCACGCCTCTATTCAACTGTCTGCTCTCTTTCCTTGGTAAAAAATATATATCAAGATGGAACTCAAGTCTAGTTATAAATATGCATGCTAGAAGCAATCAAAAGCCGCTACACAACACAAGATCACTAAGATAGATTTTCATACTTCTTGGACTCATCCTGTTTACAAAGAAATTGCGATTCCAAACCTAACCTTTCATTTCAATTAACATAAGAAGATTCATGCGCCTACATAGAAACTAATCTGAAGTAATGCTAATCGAA